>JAJIYU010021477.1:0-10038 GCA_030144865.1 Tinospora cordifolia | reverse complement strand
TTATTATTATTATTATTATTATTATTATTATTATTATTATTATTATTATTATTATTATTAGTTTAGGTTCTTAGATTACACTTTTTATGTGCTTTGACTAAGAAGGTGCATAAATGATCAAATCTATTTTCTAAAAAAAATTATTATTTTTTTCAATCCTTGTAGATCGACCTTGTCTTGTGCTACAATTTGTCTTGTGCACTTGCAAGTATTTTTTCTAGATCTATTCAAAAGATCACATCAGTACGTTTTGTCATATCTTTCAATTGGCTCTACTATTAAGGATATGAGGTTGTCATACATGAGGTCTTAGCTGACAAATCCCTATGATATGGTATAAGAATACGTCTAACTATCGGGTACACCTGGTCGAGCAGATTTATTATTGCCTTGTAAGCTATTGAGAGCTTCAACATATGTTTTTAGTATTAAAACAATTATCATGATGGAAGGTGCACGACTGCATTGTGGATTTACCATTCGTTAACTGTTGCATTCATTCGCATTATTATTATTGTGCATGCATACTTGACATTGTTTTATAGAAGTTATGTTCAAGTTATAGATTAGACTACATTACTCACTGAGCCGCTATGGACAAACTTGGCTCACTACTCTAGCACTTTGTCGGGACCTCTTCCCTAGGATGAAGGACGAACCGACTGGCACAGTGTCCCAACAAACCTGCCTGTAAGCCGAGCTTTCCAAGACACTATTAAGCCTCAACATACAACACCACATCACACATTTCTAGAGTAATCATAAGGAAAGCAGAAGAAATTTAACACATGAACACCATAAGAACTTGATATTCATCCAAAATGGGTTGTTATAACATGTGTAGCAATGGGAGTGACTATCCATCAAAACACAAAACAAAAAGAAATATGAAGAAAACCTACCAATAAGAATAAGAGAGTGTAGCTCTACGCGATAACTACTCCCTTACCCTTATCCGTTACTGAAGAACCTGAAAAGTTAGAGTAGTGAGCCTAATTGTCTACGACGGCTCAGTGAGTAATGCAGTCTTATTCAAACTTAAAACAAGTATTCCACAATTAAAACATGTGCCATGAATGCATGAGCAATAGCATTATGAAAGTGAATGCAACAGTAAACACGATTTAAATCCATAATGTAGTCGTGCACCTTCATTCAAAAATAATTAAATAATGAAAACATTCGCCGAGGCTCGCAAGCTCTCCGAGGAGATTAAAAATCACTTGAACGGGTTGCAGACAGTTAGGTGCATCATGTCGACTTCGATTAGGTCTTATTGCCGTTGCCATCATCGTAACGACCAATCAGGACTTATTGTAGTTGCCTTATAGTGACGACCTGATTAGGTCTTATTGTCGTTGCTATCATCGTAGGAGCACAGAACCCCCTAGGCGGGCATTCTGTGCTAGGTGGTCACCTCTTGGGGTCGTATGAGAGACCGACACAACTCACCCTAGCCCTGTACTCTCAAACCTCGAGACTCGGTGCACTTTTCATTTAAAACCTATTTAAAAGAATGCAGATTCATCACAATATGTAATCTCATTTTCATAATGCATAGAATAACAAGCTCTAAGAAATGAGTTAGAAAACACTACTCACAGGGATTCTCTGCTCCCGGTGCTCCTCTCGCGACCGGTCGCGTCTCGCTAGCACTGGGTCCTGCGAAATCGACGCAACTTCTTAACATTAATATGAGACTTGGCTCACTCTAATTCTATATCATTGGCTAATCGATTACTTAACCTAGTCAAGGATAGTCCCCTATGTTCGTTCACCTTGCCTTAGTTTCTAAGTCAATTTGATTGACCTCGGTCAATCTTGATCAACCCTAGTCAACTTATTATTTGTTGACTTAACTGGTCAACAGAGTCACACAGGGTCAATTCTGGTCTTCATGGAGTCAATTGGGCCTAAAGGGGTCAATCATTCCCAATTCTCATTACTTAGGCACAAACCTTAACCTATGACCCTATCTGCGCAACCATTTTCCTATTTTTTTTGTGGAAAATCTATTCATCGGATTTGTGCCAAACTTTGCAAAACTATTCTAAACTTCCTATAGTTTCCCTAGAATATTAAATCATAATTTTTGTACCTCATTTACTAGGGTTTCCAAGTATGATAACAGAAACTGCACAGATCTCGTATACCCTCTGACAGACAGTGACTGTTTGCCTTAATTGACCTACCTATACACATCAGAATGCCCTAAAATTTGGTAGAAAACTTCTAGACATATCTAAGGATCTCTCACCAAATTTCATCTCAATATACCTAGGTTTGGTTAGTAAAATTTATCTCTAAAATTTTAGCTAGATTGAAGGAAATTTTGGGTTCATAGATTCTACTATCTTTCTAGTGTTATTTTCCCTCATTAAATCACAATTCTATGGATTGTTTCTTATGTCTACTTACAGTTTACAGGTCATAACACATCCACTAATCACAATCACTTTGAATCATTAACATGCAACATAAAAAATATGTCTACCATTCCATCAATATTCTGCTATATTCCAAGGAACACAAGAAATATGTTCTAGCACCCTACAATCATGGCATATTTGCAAGTATAATAAGATACATCCACAAGAGTTCAAGGTCAAGCCTTTATACCCTTCTGGAGTTTCTACTATGGGGTTTACAATGCCTCTGGTTCCAGCCCAAAGGGGTGCCTTTAGGTGTCCCAAATATGGCCCCAAATCTGGTTTCAAACTGTTTCTGTCGGCACTGTTGCAACAATATGTTTCAAGAGTGAGTTTTCCCAAGGTTCTCCAACTATCTTTGTTACACAGTTATGACAGTGAGTAAGTAGTCAACTTCAAGGGTTCTGAAATCATGCATAAGGCTCTATTTCTCATTCTCTAACTCTTGGAGATCAAAGTACATGCGAAAATGAGGAGAGTGAACCATTTTACCTTCAAAAAAGAACTAGAAATGGCCAAGGTCCAAGGCTTCAAAGGTGGTTCCAGCACACACTTTCTATTTTTTCTAGGTTTAAGCAGTGTTGACAGCCCTCTTCTTGATGATTTTTGCTTTAGATGGCTCCAAGACTGCACAAACTACTTGTGGAACCTTGTAGGTTGTGGTACAAGCTTCAAATCAAGCTATAGTTTGCAGGATTTGGTTGAGAATTGAAGAAGATCTCAGCTAGGAAAGTTGGCTATAGAAATTTAGAATTTATGGACTTTGAGCTCAAGGTAGCCATTCTGTTGCATGGGGATGCTTGCTTGGCAAAGATGTGGGTGACATGTGGCTTCCAGATGGCACTCAACCTCACATGCTGGATGCCCAGTTGGCAGCCTTCATTGGCCAAAATGGAGGCCATGAAGTGATGGTCAAAACCATGGATCATAAACCATGAGCTCTCATGGTTTTTTTGTATTGAAAAATGGTCAAAATACTGGAAATTTGTGAAAGATTCAGTGAAAAATTGCACAAGAGGACAAAAAAAACAAGGGGGGAAACTTATTAGGACACATGGGCCGACTAGGCGGACGAGCCAGCCCATGCGCCTAGGCCGGTTTGGGCGCGGGCTCAAGCCCGCGCTCTGGCGGGTCGGGGCGAGCCACGGGCCCGTCTTGTTGGTTCGTCTGGCTCAGGCCCAGGGCCCGAGCCAGATTTCGGCAGGCACGGATGGCCCATGCAGCCGATTTTTCCATTTTTTTGTTTATTTTTTTGTTTTCCTTTTCTTTTATTACCTACATATACCATTATATATGTATTATATACTAAAATTTCACATTTTTTTCTAAATATTAAAAATTTTCTAATTCATCATTTTCTATCAAAATGCCACTATCATACACCATTTCATCATTTATTTAATTATTTTGTCCAAAAATTGAATAACTTTCCCAAAAATTTCATTTATCATTTTAAAAATTTCTTGATTATTCTAAAAACTCATAAATCAATCCTAAAGGTTATTTTTCTCAAGAAAATACATTTTTTTTTAAATTTTTTCGTGTATTTTCTTCTTAAAATTGTATTTTTTTTTTCAATTTATTTTTATTTTCTTTAATAATTACTTCAAAATTGAAAAAAAAATGGAGAAAATTCTGTATTTTCTCATTAAAATTTCAGAAAATACATAGAGTACATACATGTCGGATCTGTCAATCCGATGTAAAAAATGTGGGTCGTTACACATTTGATGTTCTTCTTTTGTAGACAAAGGGAAGAAAATGGTTATTGCGTAGTACGTATTTCTTTTATTTTAGTAGGTTTCTTCACGTGATTTACTAATTTGAGGGTTAATATGATGTATAAGAAGTGAAGAAAACATTATAGATATTTTGACTATTACATTTTTGCTACTACTGCATAAAAAAGACTATACATAAATACTTTTTGTTTGGCTAAAAAAAAGAAAAATCTCTACTGTAATTAATTGTTTAGCTACTTCTGTATTTCTTGTGATTATTTTGATGATGTTGTGTATGGATAAGAGGGAGGCTTGATAGTGTTTTAGCACGCTCAGCTTGCGAGTGAGTTTGTCAGGGCACTGTGTTAATCGGCTTGCCCCTCATCCTAAGGAAGAGGTCCCGACATGTCGCTCATGCAATGATAATGTTTGGACTAAATTGAAACCTAGGTATTGCTCCCTGTGTGAGTAGCTCCTTGTGTTGCCTTTTTTCTTTAACCCTTTAATGATTCCTTGTGAGAATATGATGGTCGATCCATTGTAAGGGTCTATCATACTTTGTTGTGTGGATGCAATGGCCTAGGGCAGACCTTACCTGAGAGTGTGACCATAGTAAAATGCAAACGACTAAGGAGGATTCGAAGTTGTTGAGCTAGTGTAGGACATTTTGGTCAGAGGATAAGTTGTAAAAACTTAGATGACTTAAGTGGACTTAGGGTTTTGATTTTAAATGGTTGAATCATGCGTATGACACATTACATTGATTTTTATTATGTTTTGGACAATACAATGCATGGGTTTTGGATTTTACATATATACGATTTGACATGGACATAGCATTTGACATAGCAACATGCATTCATGTGAACTTAGTTAGAATTGTATATTACATATATGATTTGTATTGCTATTCATTGAGCCAGTGATTTTTTTGCTTATTACTTTTCTTTCTTAAACATTTCGGGTCCTTAAGTCATAAATGAAGGAAAAAATGTTGTGATGGTCTGAGCCCTACGTCTCCATTGTATAGGTTGATTATGGTCCTCTTTTTTTTAATGTTTATTAGCTGGTTAGAGACAAATGCATTTTGAGCAGGGATAAAATGTAAATATTTGTAAATGTTAAATTTTCAGTTTAATTGCAAACCATGGTCTTCATGGGCTATACTTCCGTTATTCTATTTTGACTGCAACTCTGGTATTTATTTTATTATGATTTAGAGGCATAACAAGATTGTGGTGAGTTCGACTTTAGAGCTTCTTAGGCTATTGTGTTAATTAAGCCACCTTTTGCACTAGAGGAGGGCTCCCAACAACTTACAACACACATCCTTGGGTAAGTACCTACAAAACACGTACAGATTACCCATAATTGGCGTTAAAAAAGCACTAATTGCACAATGCTAGCTGCAGATTTTATACGTATATCATAGATCAAATGAGGCGAGAGTACCCATGGATTACCAAGGGATATAATTCAAGTTACATATGGAGCACACAGGAAATTCTTTTGTGTATATTTTATCCTTGGATGATCCACGGGTTAATGAGATTAAAACATTGTCTTCTATTTTATCCATTGAGTACCCAAAAATAAGCGTCATGTGTAATGTGCTATGAGTAATTAATCTGTAGAAAATAAGGTTTAAAAAAAATTGTCTGCTTATATTGCCTAAGTAAGCATTTCGTTCGGTAATTCATGGGTAATACACAAATTACATGTACAATGCTTGCTAATAAAGTGTTCTTTTTGTTAAATTCATAACTTTCTAAAATTAAAATAAATATTATTATTTTTCAAGAAATAATTTATGATTAATTAATTTTGATAATTTATTTAGTTATAAATAATTATACTATAAATAGAACTAATGCATTACTGTACTAAAATATGATTAGTTTTATAAAAAAAAGATAATTTTATTTTTTAAAAAAATACTTTTATTATTGATTGAAATAATTAATGAGGAAAGTAGTATTACAATTTTTATAGAACTAATTTATTATTTTACAACAATCCACTGATATTTTTATTTAAACTTATATATTACTGATTACAACTAATCAATTACTTACTACATTTAGCTATAATTAGTTTTTTAAAAAATGAGCTTATTAATGATAAATGTTTAATTAAATTTTATTACCAGATATGGTCAACAAGAGGATTTTTAAGTAAAATGATAAATGTTTATTTTATATTATTTTCGAAACTTAGTCAAAATTTGAGTAAAGTTTTATATTTTAAAATATAAATCTTATTTTTATGGAATAAAATAATTGGTTGTATTTATGTTGAAATTGAAGGAAAAATTATAATCAGTACATGTTCTTTCAGTTATATATACACAGATTTCATTAAATGCAATGTGATTTAAATTAATATAATGAATGTCTAGGGTTGGAAAAAAAATGTACATTAACTATACATGGAAGGAAATCAACGTCATGCATGTAAGTATTTGGAAAACAAATCTTCATGATATAATCAAAACTTCAACAATCCGCGGGAGAGATCTCGTATTTCTTGTGAAAAGTCCGACCCAAAAAGATTTTAACGATTTTGTGTAATCCAATGTATATGGTCGAATCGCAGGATAGTAATGTTTTTATTCACTCCGAGCAATCAAAGCTCCTTCGAAGCAAATCTTAGGATTCTAGCTCGATCATAATTTGAATCCAAGCTCTCTCTGAAATTCTCTGCTATAAATATTTACGCGATGATGTTCCTCAATATTGCATAATCATCCCGCCCAATCATGGCATCAGCAAAAAATTTCTTACTTCTTGTTCTTTTTGCATTCTTTACGGTTCTTTCGAATTACTCTTCTTTGATTCATGCAGCAGCTACTGGAGGCTTCAGCGTGGAATTCATACACCGGGACTCGCCGAGATCTCCCTTCTACAACCCATTGGAATCTGATTACGATCGAATAAAGCGATCTATCCGCCGCTCCATGTCTCGACTCAATCGCTTCAGCGCTTCATCAACATCAGCCCACACAGATGCTCCCAAGTCTGATGTTGTGGGAGACGGCGGCGAGTATCTCATGAAGCTCAGTATCGGAACCCCACCGAAGGAGTTACTTGGTATTGCTGATACTGGTAGTGATCTCATATGGACCCAATGCGAGCCTTGCAAAGATTGTTACAAGCAAGAACTCCCAATTTTTGATCCAAAAAGCTCTTCTTCTTACAGAGAACTCACTTGTTCTTCCCCATATTGTAGTGCTCTTCGACGGTCTTCTTGTTTTGGATCATCAGGCAATGGTACTTGCCGGTACTCTTATGCATATGGAGACCTTTCATACACTCGTGGAGCTCTTGCAACTGAGACTTTTACCTTTGATTCCACTACTGGAAGACCAATTCAACTACCTAAGATTGCTTTTGGGTGTGGTGTTGAAAATGGTGGGACTTTCAGTGAAAAAGGGTCTGGCTTGATTGGTCTTGGAGGTGGATCTCTTTCTTTGATAAGACAAATGGGTAACCAGATCAATGGGAAATTCTCATACTGTTTAGCTCCTTTCTCATCAAGAAAACCTAGTGTTAGTACTTTGAATTTTGGTTCCAATGGTGTGGTGTCAGGGCCTGGAGTGGTCTCAACGCCTATAGTTAAAGGTGCACAAGACACTTTCTTCTATCTCACGCTCGAAGGTTTAAGTGTTGGAAACACCACATTAATGGTAGTGAATTCATCATCATCGTCCAATAACAAGGCCACCGCGGACGAGGGCAACATTATCATCGATTCAGGGACGACATTGACCTTTCTTCCTGCTGCTATTTACGAACAAGTCGAGGTTCTAGTGAAGGATGCCATTAATCTTAAGCCTGTGCAGGGCTCCCATGGCCTTAACTTATGTTACAGTTCAGAAACAGACTTCGATATTCCAACACTGACTGCACATTTTCAGGGGGCTGATGTGGTGTTGAGTCCAATTAATACTTTCCTGTCGTTGGAGGCGGGTGTGGTATGCCTTGCCTTTGTAGCTTCTGATGTTGCCATCTTCGGCAACATTGCTCAGATAAACACCTTGGTTGGCTATGATCTTGAAGCAGCAACAGTGTCCTTCAAACCAACTGATTGCGCCAAACATTAAACATGCTTACATTAGTTTAAGGAACATTCGTTATCTCTGGAATAAATCTGCCTCCATCAGTTGCAATCTCTCATCCTTCATTGATTTACTAATGTTAATTAATTGACTGGCTGTTAATATATATTAATATTATTATTAATTGTTGCCAACTTAATTATTTGCTGGATTGTTCTTCTGATAATTGTTAGTTTTTTAATTTTTTTTTCCAAGATCAGTATGATCAACGTATTATTATATTGGTATGTATTTTTAACTGCATTAAGACTTGTAATTTCAATAACATTAATCATAATATAATTCTTAAATTTGTAAAATTGAGGGCGAGAGATCTCATAACAGATTCTATCGAAGCAATTAATGTAATATGAAACAATTGTAACATGAGATCCTTAGGCATGCGATGCGAGTACAAGTTGGTATTTTTGTTAGATGGGTGGACGAGGCCTTTGTCCATAAAAATTAAAAAAATAAAAAAATACCTAAAATTAAAGGAGTATTGCAATTGCATCCTTTCATTCTTTGTATAAAAAATATGTGTGTATTCCTTGATATACAAGTGGATTATTTATCTAATAGTTATTAATGCTACATCTGTACAAAAAAAATGTACAATTAATTATAACATTTTTGGTATTTTCCAAAAAATGAATCAATTGTGTTGTGGAATGGTTTTATTTTTATTTTTTTGTTAAATTCATTTTTTTATTTTATTAATATTATTTCTTAGCCGTAGATGAAGATCTTAAAGTATTTATTTGCAAGAAATAAGGAAAAAAGATTTGACTTTGTTTTATTTTCACCCAATATAATTGAAGAGCTAAATTATCTGATCCCATGGCCATCAATATATTCTGATAGATTGACAGGGAATTTCTTCTCAAAGAATTCTATAAATGGTTAGTTTTGTTGTTATATCAATAAGCAGCTATTAATTGTCAAATCTATTCAAGATTATACATACTAATAAATAAACAAAACTAACTGTCAAAGAAAAAAAAAGTATATAATTATCTAGGAATCTTTGTCATGGGCCTTATAAATATTATATATGTATATTCCGTTATGAGAAATCAATGGATGAAGGGTAATGCTATTCATTGTCTAGCACAATTCGTTGAAAGAGATCATTATATTATGTCCTTAATGCATTTATGTATTCTCTAATTCATTATTCCATTAGAAAAGCTCTTCGTGTTCTAACTCTCATCTATATCTCGAATATTTTTCTCAATAAAACTATTGGAGCAACCAACAATGGTGTAAGTAGCTTCAGTGTCAATCTTATTACATATTTTTATGGTTCAATTATAATTTATAAAATTTATTTATTATCTAATATAAAATGAAAAAAAATTGACAAATTAAATTATAAAAATTATAGAATTAGTTGATGGAACCAACTTAAGTAAATAGAAGATGGCTCCAATCTCTCATGGAGAGTTTTTCAAAAAAGGTTTTCTGTGCATTTGATTTGATTGAAGTTTTTTTAAGTATCTTACGCATCTTGATGACAAAAGCTATATTTATTTATTTACATTTATTGTGATTCATGATAATTTTGGGTGTGAAATGAATTTAATAATTTGTATGAAAGCCTTCATAAATACATTATAATCGTGAGCTGCGTTTAAATGGGTGTCCTTCGGTTAATCTCAAAATTTTGAGATAAAATAGTGCTAAATTTTTCTCCTAAAAAATAACTGCATAGCCAATCAAAATTTTCAAACCAATTAGTTTTTGTTTTTAAAAATGCGATTTATCTAATTTGCAAGTCAATTATTTGATA
>JAJIYU010021476.1:0-10032 GCA_030144865.1 Tinospora cordifolia | reverse complement strand
AAAATTTTATTCTTTACAATACAAGTGACAGACAACAATCATTTCCACTTGTATTCGTGCCATGGGTTCCTTAAGATCTGTGATTTGATACCCAATCGTCCAAAGTTAACCTATCAATCTAATGTTAGGTTTAGTGCTCACACTCAAGGATACTTAAATCTTCTTTTGTCTTATTTGTTCTTTACCGTTTATGGGTATGATACAATGCTCCGATCACTACTTTCACTGAATTCTTTACAATTTTGTTTCCAATCTAAAAAAATTTACTGTTCATGATTTCTTGAGACTTGTTCTTTTGTGAGTTTGAGGTTCATAATGCATAACTATGATTATCAGACACATGTGGTCTTGGGACCATAGCTAGGTCTTAGTTCAATGGACTGGCTTTGTTATATCACGTGATTAACCATTTGGGATTAACTTAAACACTTGGGTTATGTTTCTATGATGTTTTGATGTTTATTTTATGTGTTCCTTATTATTCATAAGAGTATATTAAGTTGATTATGAAGGGTACATTGAAAATGTCTGCTCTTTAAGGTTTTTTGAACTCGATTAATGACCTACAAGGCAATGAACTAAGATTTTCATTTCTAATCACTTTCCTTCAATTTTAAACCATGTCCTAATCATTTTTAAGAGTTTTAACTAAGTATAAGAGTTGTAACTTTCAGCCCTAATCTTTTTAATACTAGGGTACGTGTAAAACCCATCTTGAGTGTTTTCATGCTTGTTTCACTTCTAATTTAAGGCCATTCCATTAGAGATTTGATCTTATCTTTCCCAACACCTTCTTTCATTATTACTTTGTTGTTCTAAATATGTAAACTATTGTTAAATGGCTGCACACTTGCAGCCACACTTACATGCACTAAAATGCCCCTCTAAACACCTTATTTTAGGTGTTTTACCTATGCTATGTGTGTGTGTGTGGGGGCAGCTGATGTTCTATGTCTCTTGTTCACTTTAAGTCACATTTCAACTCTATTATAAGGATATAATGCACTAATATATGGTTGTACATATCGGACCAATGTGCTATGCATCTAAAATGCTTAAAACAACAATTTTTTTTTGTGTTTTTCACCCATATACCCTGAGGGGTTTGCATGTAGGGTATTGGGCTGCCACTACCTAGGTTGAAACACATAAAAGAGGGTAATTTTCCATCTAAAATTCACACTTTAACTAGGTCTCCGATGACAGTCATGTGTATGTGAAAAAAGGAATACCTAAACTAGCGTTTTTAAAAATTATACTATCTTTGCAAACCCTTCTTCTTGTTATTCTTTGGGTGACTTTTACGAAACTTTTTTTTTACTTCTTTCAGACCTTTTGAGGCTGCGATACCAACACTAAAACATATTGAAACACAGACTTCAAACACCAAGTGGATGGCATGGCCAAATGTGTACATAGTGTAGGTTTAACATAGTTTTTCAATGTTTGTTTTGAAGTGTTTTTGGGTGGTCTTGGAAGTGTTTTCTGAATGGGTTTTTAGTGGTTATCTAAGGTGGTTTGAAGGTTCTCTAATAGAAAATTAGTTATTTTTGGACAATCAAAGGGTCGTCGTGTTGGTGGTTTCTCCTTAGGCCAAAAACATTGGTTTAAGTGAGAAGTTTGCTAAGGTTGAAGGATTTTGGTAATGGTTTCCTTTCATGGGTGTTTGGTTGAACTTTATGAAATTTTTTGAAGGTTGAAAAGGAAGTGGAAAAGTTTTCTAATGATGGCTGAAATATGGAGATTTTGGTGACTAACGGTGGCGTTTTGGTGAAGAGAGAAGAGAGGAGAACCTATGAGACTCTCAACTTTGCTCACCTTGCAAGTCTTCTTCTTGGATTTCTTAGGGGTATGAAATGAGATGATGAGATGAATTTTTGTGTGAACGATTTGAATGAGCAAAAGAAGGGGATGAATATAATTTAGGGTTTTTATAGGAAATTGTTAAGTGTTCTTGAATATGAAATTTGTGTCTCAATACTAATTTACACATCATTCTTCCCTATCCTCATGGGAAGTGTGAGAACAAATCTCAGCCCTTGGATCATGATCATATGGGACATTGACGATGAAATCCCTAGGTGTGGCTAAAGTTTAATGATTCTTCCCAAAATCAAAGAGATTTTTATGGGATGCAAGTTTCCAATTTCATTCCATTTCTTTAGAAATAATCTAAATAACCATTATTTCCCTAATCTACTACTCTTTTTGGGTTGTCTGATCATTAAGCCATTAATTGAAAATATTTTTTATTTTATTATTGTTCATGAAGTATTCTAGATTATTTTCATTTCATAAGTCAAATTTCAAATTCAAATTTTAATCTTTTTTGGCGCATAATAAATGATCTCATGGTCTTTGGTGTAATTTAATTCACTGAGATCACTATTGAGATTATACCATTTGTCTTGGTCCAATAGAATGTACGTTATTTATTAAATAATTCAATGTACATTTCATGCATTTATAAGTTTTATTTAACATTATTAGTAATCTATCCTTTCAGTTTTTGTTTTATCATTTGGTTTACTTATAATTATTTTATTACTAATATTATTTTATGTATTATTTGGCAAAAAGTAGCCTGCTAAGGTTCAAACTTGAGACTTCCTTATATTAGTATATTATTTTAACCAATTGAGTTGATAAGCCACTCTTGTCATTGAAGTGATTTAGTTTGTTTTTAAGGTTTTTAAGTTCAACAAGGAAGTTATTCTTTATCATTGGCATCGATGATAAAATATGTTGAAGAGGCTTAATAGGTAGTGGTTTACCCTGTGGTGGATATAAGCTGTTTAAGCTTACTCATCTCCAGCGAATTAACTTAGTCAATACAAAGAAGAGAAAAAAAAGAAAAACATATGATACAGAATTTGATAGATGAGATAAGAAGAGCAACCATTGAACTAAATATGTAAAGAGCATATGATAGCGTGGAAGAGGATCGACGAGTCAAAAAGTAGAGCGGAACGTCACAAGAAACAAAAGAATGCAACAACCACTGACTACCATGGTATATTATTGTAGTATTGCAAGACAAACCTAGAAAAAAAATATGATCTTGGTTATCGTGGTAATGAATAAAATTATTGTGGTAATGCGGTACTGTGCAAAAAACCCTAATGTCGTCGTTTCAACCCTACAGTTGCACTTCTTCTCCTCAAAACCGATATCAGGTACCCACTGTCAACCCTAACTGTCTTCTTTCTCAATTTTTGAGTTGGTTTCAATCCACTCTATCATGAAATCACCATCTCACAAGCATTGAAAGAGGAGGAATTGCACAGTGTGTTGGAAGTTTGGATTGTGAAGAGCTGCAGAACTATGACACAGACAAGGTAAGGCGTTTTGCCCATGCTGAATACACTGAATACATATTTTTCATCACTGTCTAGCATTTTCTAAAGGCATACACATTCTTTTGACAAAATAAAGCCCTAGAACCATTCTCAACATCCGTGTAAGGCGAACAAAGGAGAAAATGAACTAAAATAAGGTATAAAACTCTTCTGTCCATTGACATTCATGTTTTTGAGTCTAACGTTCTGCGCATTGAAGTCCCATGCATGAGAGGAAAAGATAAACGCATAAACCAAACATGGTTTCTAGAAATCGCATGTCTACCATGGTAATGATCGCAATACTGCATTGTATATGTGAGGTTTCTCATGCGTTACCACAATAATGCTCAGACCTACTGAGGTAACAACATGAAAAACATGCCTAGAATGCAAACTACCTTTGTTGTGCGATTAATCTTTGTCGGTTACCGCAGTAGCTGGTGGGATCGTTGCAAATGTATAGGATTGCAATAGTGATACAAGTAAATAACCAGATATTGTCCTCAAGGAGTGGCTTAGATCTAACTGTCTCAAATCCCAATCTAATTTCAGTGTTAATTTTATTAAGGCTTCAAATAAAAGTTTGAATGCTTTGAACCAAAATCAAACTAAAAACAAACAATTTTTGGTTTTAAAACTATGTTAATCAGGATTCTAAGATAGTAAAAGATCATGTATTCCCCTTTAATCCTTATTTCAATTAATCTAAGTCATGAATTTGTAGGTTATGGCACTCATCAATAAAACTCTTTCTCAAGGCTCCTTAATACTTACTAGTCTCTTCCCTAATACCCCCTCTCGAGGCATATAGTTAAAAACTAATGCAATAAACACAATAAACACATAAAGCCTTCTATAAAATCAACAAATTCTCAGTCAATTGATCTTTCTAGATCTATATTTTGATTATCTAATTGTTTAACCTCTCTTCAGAGTTAGTTTAACAGTTTAAAATCAATTTATTTGTGTTCAATAAATAAAAAACATTAATCACAAAAAGTATAAAACAAACCTCAGAATAGATTAATAAAAATAAAAATAAAAGATTCCTGCAATCAAAATTACATCCTAGAAATAAAAATACTTAGTTAGACATCATGTAGAGATCACCAAACAAAGATTTCAGCAAATAGAATATCATATTCGAGTCTTGATCTTATTCTTGGTCTTCGTTTGTAATACCCCAAAAAATTTGTATGAAATTTGATTAAATGAAATAATTAAATATTGATCCTTGAAAATTTTATGAAATGTTTGGGATAAAAAATTATGTATATTTTAAATTATAGCCAAAATTAGAAATAAAATTAATTGAGGGAAGCTTATAGAAATTTTAGTGTACAATTAAATATATAGAAAGGTTGAGTATTTAAATAAAAAATATCAAATCAGAAGAGTTGCCAAATATTATATTATAGCTTAATATTTAACTGGAAATATAAAATAAGTAGAATAATTAAATGATATATTTGGGTTACAAAATAAGCAAGTTTTGTTGAAAAACATTATATATATAAATCAAGATAAATTAATTCCCAACAATTATATGAAAATTGAGTTATAATTGTGTTGAGGCCTAAATGATAAATGAGAATTTCATTCAAATTATGGAATTAGCAAGTCTCATTTGATTGAAAACAAAATTAGAAACATGCCATGAGCATGTACACATAAAAGACCAAATTAGAAAGGTTTCTAAAATGAAATCAACTAAAAAAAAAAATGTAGTAGCAACTTCTAAAACAATTACTTACTAATATATATGCTTGGGAAACAAGTAAAATAGAGAATTAGAAATGTTTCTAAAATGAAATTAATTCAAAAGAATGTATTAGCAATTTCTAAAATAATTACTTACTAATATATGTGCTTGAGAAACAAGTAAAATAGAGATTAGAAAGGTTTCTAAAATAAAATTAACTCAAAAGAATATATTAGGAACTTCTACAATAATTGTTTACTAGTATATGTGTTTGGGAAACAAGTAAAATATAGAATTAGAAAGGTTTCTAAAATGAAATCAACTCAAAAGAATGTATTAGCAACTTCTAAAACCTTTACTTATTAATTCTTATGCAGAGCAAACAAATAAAATGGAAAGAGAAAGAATTTTAGAAATGTTCTACAATGAAGACAACCCAAACTTGCCAATTTATACCCATTAGAACACTATATAAACTCAACCATGAACACCATTCTCTTCATCCCAAAGCAAGAGCTAACAAGATCCCTCTTGCTTTTTCTAGCCTCTCTCTTGGCACCTCTTTTCAATTCATAAGAGTTCTTGAGTGTGAAGTTTTTAATTCTTGAGTGTTATTGAGATTTTTGACGTCTTAGAGGGTGGAATGCAGTTAAAATTCTGATTTGTGCAACTAAGATTTTAAAACAAGGTGGAAGTGATTTCAAAAACCCCTTTTTACTACTTTGAATTAACATCATGTTCATTCATGTTTTAAAATCTGTTTATCATACACATTTCAATTTCAATCCATTCATATGATTTAATTTTTAGTTTGATACATATGCCATGTTTAAGCATTCATAAAACCATGCCATGCTTAGTTTTCTATGCTTAGGCCAATTTTGAGATATGATGCATGCAAGTGATGTTTTTATGCTTTCATGATGATAACATGCTGAATTTAATTCTTTTATGACTCATGATTATAAGAATCCAATAAAAGACTTTGATATTAAGAACCATATATTGTCATAGTAATCCAAAGGGATACTATGGGTGTTCTTTACATATACTATGTGTATATGAGTTGCATATACTGTGTGCATATGGTGTAGCAAAAAATACTTAAAATACAGCCAAGAGACCCTAAATCCAATGGAATGAAACATAAAGAATTGTCTTTCCACTCAAGCAGAGGTATTTGGATTAGAACATCAAGGGATTGGACTCCCTTTCAGTCTAACATACAATTGAAAATAAGAAACTGTTTGAAACGTCTAATGTATGTAAGTGTTTGAATTTGAATATGTTCTTGATTTGAATTAGTAACTTGGTGATTTTTAGAATGATCCACTGGGCTATGTGCTCACCCTTATTCTTTTATCTTTATGTGAAATTAAATTACATGATGAAACTTACTAAGACTTAAAATAACGCCAAAAACATCACTTTATCTCATTACCGCGGTTTCCGACTGTGATAGTTTTGTTACATCCAAAAGTCCTAAAATTTCACAAGTTTTGTAAATTCGTACCACATTACCGCAGTAATGCCATGCATTGCTAACTACCCCTTTGCTCATTTTTGTTGTTTTCGATTGGTGATACCGTGTTATCGTGGTAGTGTATTTTTTGCGTTTTTTTTTTATCTTTTCGTTCTTATTCCCTTGTGTGTGTCCATTGCTGCTCAACCTAAGTCTGCATAAACTACTGAGAACCTTTCCCAAGACTTAAATCACATATTTAAACATATGAAACCACATTGGAATTCTCTAAATGTGTAAATACAGGCAATACTAATATAAATGATCATGCACCTAATTATCAGTAATTATGTCCTAATCCATATCTAACCAATGCAAAAAATATGCAAAATACATATAACATAGTTAGTTAGCGATGCAACTAACAGTAGCCTATTATGGTAACAAGTCCCAGAGTTTGATTTAGTTTTTTCTTACACCAACCTTGATTACCGCGGTAAGTCCCTACTCTATCACGATACATAGGAGAAAAATAGACCAATATATGTTTGTTATGACCTTTTTACACACCATATACCATATAGACTTGAGAATCATTGTATTATGGTTTCAAAACACTATGAATGCTTCAACTTCTACAAATTGTGATATTGAAACCTTAAGGTTGAGGATACGTGAAGACTGGGATAATGAAGTGAAGTTTAAGGAGGAACCAAACAAGAAAATAGGTGGAGATGACTATCCTAAACTCTTTAGTATAATTTTTGTTTAAATGTGAAACATGATTAAATATTTACTTGTATTAATTGTTTAAAAATATGCTAGGGATGTGTGTGAGACATTTGAATAATGTTTGTCTTTTATGATGTTGATAGTGTGTTTTACTATCCATGAATGTCAATATTGTTTAAAATATATGCCATGTATACTATGTGGGGAATAGCATGACTTGTATGACCTTAGGCATGATGTATTGTTTGATATAGATCCATTGTTATTTATATTGAGATATTGATATTGGAAAAATGCTTGTGGTCACTAATTAAAGATGATTAAGAGAATTAACCACGTATAGGCGCAGTGATGCGGATACTGTGGCAGTAGTACGATGGGATTGAGAGTCGAGTTAGACCTCACTCCCTAGACTGATGGACGAGTGAGACATCACACTTGAAATATGGTTTCAAATAAGTAATGGGCCTATGGGCATTACTTCTAATATTTTGAGCCTAATGGAAAATGCCGAGGATGGTCTTTTCGGTCTTAACATCAACCTAAACAATTGAATTGTCTAAAATGCCTAATGCTTGATAAGTGCTTGCATGTTTTATGTTTTGACTATTATAGTACTCAAAATGTTTTGTGTATGATCTACTGAGCTCTTGAGCTTACCTCACTAATTCTTTTTCAAGTAATTACTAAAGACACTTGTATTAAAAAGTGAAGCAGACACAATTTTGGGTAGAAATGATACAGTTCACTGATGGGGTTGTGTAGGAATTGTGGACTGCCATTTTGTTGGAGGAACTATATAGTAAAGATGTTGGACACTAAGGTTTAGGAGAAGACCTTAGGTATGGACTAGGGTGTTCTCAACATGGCACAATGGATCATAAGTAAAAGCTTTAAGGTATAGGCTAGAGAGAAAAAATATGTGATAATGAAACATTTGTTTGGTTAGGAAATGAGATCAGAAGGATCCTGTATCTTTGGTTTCTATTTGGTATGGGATGCGTAGGAATCCATAGATATGGAGAAATCCTGGACTCGAATATTGATGGTCTATGTTTGGTGGATAGTTGATGACTTTGAAAGAACTTGTTTCGCTATGCTTAGCTGGTATGGGACGGTTAAGTATAGTGAGGCTTGGAATACCTTAGACATCGAGATATTTGCAAAATTGTATGGGTATAGTGACAGTTCTTGGTGGTAGTCTATGTCACCAAACAAGGATGGTATGGGACATTCAAACTAAGCGGCATGGATGAAATCTTAGGAATTTCACTATGCTAATGTGAAATTGTGTGATTGTATGCTTGATTCTTTGCTTGCATGCTTGCTTGTATGAAGAATTTGAAATATGCATATCATGATTTTTTTTTAAAAAAAATTATTGAACCCAAATCTTATACCCAAAAACACCAGAAGTCGTAGAAGCATAAAACAATAGTCCACTGAACAAATGAAGACTTAGGGACATGAATTTAGAATCACAATAGCGCGAATAGACATTATAGTAATTTCTTCGATCAATTTATGATGATTGAATTGGTCTTTGGTTGTAGGTAATAGCCGAATCCAAGAGTTAAGCTATAGGAGTTGCCATACTTGATGAGACTGAACCATAGGGGCAAGGGGTACAGATTGATCAGACTGAAGCTTAGGTGGGGGCTAGATTGACTCTTGAGTTCTGGATAGAGATCACCAAGAGGGTCACAAAATAGATCATGAGGGCATTGCTTTAGCCACAGATATAGCCACAGGTGTCACTAGAGTTGTAGGTACAAACCCGGCATCAGGAGCATATTCTAGTACAACAGCCGACGCCCATGCCAGAGGTTTCAATCTATCAAAGAGTATAAGAAGATTTTGAGGATCAGGTGTAGAGAAAACGTTGACGGAGTTACAAAAACTCTACGCCTCGCAGTTTGATGGCATATCTAATAGCATGACAGCTGACCACTATTACCAGGAGCTTAATGAGCATCTGAATGTCTTAGGGTCGATAGCTCCCTGTTGAGTTTAAGGGACTAGCTAAGAGTTGGTAGAGAGTTTTGAAGGCAAATTTGAACACTAACACAGGTAGATGAGCTGAGAAGATTTTAAAGAAGTTGTAAAAACCCATATTTTTGGACATTGAGTCAACGGGTTCGACATATACTTTCATATATCAATTAAAGAATTATAAATAGAAATACATGATTTTATGGGAAATGTATAAATTAATGCGCGTGATTTTTTTGCAGCAATTGTAATAGATTAGTAATAATCAATAATAATTGAAGAATAAAAAGGAAATTAAAATATTTATGTATGATGTGGTGTAGGCGAAAAAATAATAATAATAGATATATTAAAAAGAATTAATACAATTAAGTAATTCTTGCATATATATATATATATATATATATATATATGATGGATAAATTAAATGAATGGTTAGGTGCATATATTTATTTAATAAAATTTTTTGATAAAGATAAAGTGGTTGGTTGGAAATATGTACATATATTTAATGAAAGAGATAAATCATGCTTTGTTAGATAAAAGAAAAAAAATCAAATAAAATAAGTAGATAATATGATTGAGCTGGATGGATAATGCAAACAAAATAAAATAATAGGATAATATTGCATTTTATGATTAATAGGATAAGACAAATAGATTTAAAACTTATCTTGGAATTAATTGATAGCGGGACCCACCCCAATCTCCTCCCTATATAAAGGCTTCTTCCCTCACTTGCTCAGTCCTTCAATTATGGTTCTCATTTAGCCTGGAAAAGGAAGAAAAGAGAGAGAGAGAGA
>JAJIYU010021475.1:0-10025 GCA_030144865.1 Tinospora cordifolia | reverse complement strand
TCATCAAGGGCATTGATGACAATAATCTGAAGACCGTATGCATTTTCTCCTTCCCGCGACCGCGCACAAGGCCAAAGCGTATATGATTGCCAACAAGAAGAAGTACGAAGATTGTACTCTTGGTGAATTGTACTCTATGATTCTTATGGGTCATGATGCTTTGTGTACAGACCATCAGTGGTACCAACAAGCTCAGCGAATGGAAAAAACCCTTTCAAAGGCCTGTTATGATCTTGATTTTCCTACAAAATGTCATTTGTATGAGCTTTGTTCGTGTAAGAAGGCTGCTCCTCATCGGCTTTTTCGAAAGACTTCCTCCAAGCGCAAGATCTTTGCCAAGAAAACTCCCATTGGAGGTTCCTAAAGAGGAAGACTACTAGAGGAACGACCTCTGATACTCGTTGTTTCATTTGCAAACAAAAGGGACATCTTGCTAAATAATGCCCCAAAAAGACAAAGAAACATGCAGTCATCATCGAGAGGGTGACTCAACTTACTGATATAGAAGTCTTTGATGTTGAGTCTCTTTTCTCTTTTGAAGATGATTTCTCTCCTGAAGCATTGATGGCAGTCTCAAACATTGAAGCGTTTGTACTCAACTCCTCACCTACTGTTAACAGCCTGTTCAATCTCTCTCATGCTAAGGTCCACGTATTCCTCTCTCCTTACCACAATCCTCTTAGTCTAAATGCTCTAATTGATATAGGAGCGTCAGCCACATTAATGCACCCGTTTGCATTACCACCTTAGTGGTGGAAGCCCTACAGGCAAAACTTTAACACTACTGGTAAAACTTCTCTGGCTATTACACTTATTAGCAAACCTATTAAGATCAAGCTTCATCCGTTGCTCACATTTAAGCATTGCATTTTGGGCGCCCCACCTCTCTCAAAAGAATTCATCATTGGCTACGACATTCTCCAACAGATTAAGCAGCTAACATGGACCTCTCAAGGTCTCCAGACTAACTCAACATTCGTCCTTTGGATTTCAACTACCTCCTTAGCAATCCAAACATTTGATTCTCCTCAGATTCAAGAGCTCCATTCTAAGCTTTCTCAACACTATTGTGCGAAAAGCCATATTGATTTCCTACAAAAATGCAACCATCCATTGTGATTCAATAATGACTACTTTGTCCATCTTCCCTTTAAGCTCAACAAAGATGTTAATCCAGTAAAGGCATCGCACCATGAAATGCCTCCTTCACAATAGGTTCTTGCAATACAGGAAGTCGAACAACTCAAAAGGGAAGGCCTCATTAAACCCACTGACTCCCCATGGGCGCGTGAAGCCTTTTATGTCAATAAAAGGTTAGAATAAGTTAGAGGTAAACTTAGATTGGTAATTAATTACCAGCCTCTGAATGTTTTTCTTAAAGATGACAAATTTCCTCTCCCACGTCACGAGACTCTCTTTGAGCACCTTTCAGAAGCAAAATGGTTCTTCAAGTTTGACTGCAAGTCAGGATTCTGGCAACTAGGAATACACCCTAATGATAGACCCAAAATAGCCTTCGTCATTCCTAGTCAACATTATCAATGGACTGTCATGCCTTTCGGATTAAAAACTGCTCCCTCAATTTTTCAGAAAGCCATGAACTGAATATTTGCTCCTATTCAAGATCAAACTTTTATTTACATTGATGACATTTTGTTGTTCTCAAAGGATATGCCGTCACACATTGTTTTGGTGAGCAAATTTTATTATTTATGTACTAATTATGGACTAATGCTCTCTAAAAAGAAGATGCAGCTCTTTCAACAGTAGGTTGAATTTCTCGATATGGAAGTCAATGAAGGCAATATTATTCTTTAGCCTCATGTATCTCTCAAGCTGTTGGATTTCCCCGATGTTCTACCTAACAAAACATCCATCCATCAATTTTTTGGCCTGGTTAATTATATGGGTTTTTTTTATTAAAGGCCTTTCTCAACATGCAAGCAAGTTGTCAGCATTGCTTAGAGAGGCTCCTGCACCATGGAACGACGAGCATACAAATGTTGTTCAGGCCCTAAAACTCAAGGCCCACCCTCTTCCTCACCTAAGGATCCCAGGTTTTGGTCAACGCATCCTTCAAATAGATGCCAGTGATGAACACTGGGGAGCAGTTCTGCTCAAAGAACTACCAGATAAAACCAGACAGATTTGTGGCTATAAGAGTGGGACTTTCAAAAACTCTGTGTCTCACTATTACCCAACATTTAAGGAAATCTTTGCTGTCAAAAAGGGCATAGAAAAATTTCAGTTCCGCTTGGTCAGGCAACATTTCCTCATCGAAATGGATATATCAAGTTTTCCTAAAATGCTGCAGTTTAAACAGAAAATGTTACCTAACCCGCGTCTTCTCAGATGGGCAAATTAACTCTCCCAATTTAACTTTTCTGTTATACATATTACAAGAAAAACTAATCTTCTTGCTGCTTTCTTATCCAGGCATTCATTCACACATTTTATTGGGGTTATTGGTTCCTTGTCCACCAATCCAGATCCTTCTGATGGATCTGATCCACCACCTCTAGACCCCTTAGTTTTTTTTGCCTCTCTTCCTTATGAACTTCGCGAAATTATTTTTTGCAAAAAAGTGCTTAGCTTGATCAGCTGGGATTTGATGCTCATTAAAATTGGAAATCTGCACATATTCCTTGATAGGACTTTGGGGAGTTTGCTTTTTGAACAGGCTTTTGATTTTCTTCTGAAATGTTTTGGACGATATGGAATACACATTTTGAGGTAGAATGGGCACTAATTCTATGAGAGGAACAACTCCATGAGAATCCGGCAAGTATTCTACTTCATACAACCCATCAATCTTTGAAACCGAGCAAATGAATTTGAATTTGAAATGGTGGCTTTTAGTTTTAATTTTTTTCCATATTTAACTTGTGGTAGTTGGCTTCTAGATCATATACTTTGGTAGTTTGAATTCCAAGTTGCTTAATTCTTTATCTTACTATTCAAATATAAGATTTTTTTTTAATTTTGTTTTATATGAGTTAACAAAAAGATGGATTTGGAGACTACTTTTAAATATTAATTTGTTTTTAACTTTTTATCTTAGTTCAACTTTATTTATTTATTTACTTCTTTTCTTCTTTTTTTTTTTGATAAAACGATCTAATAAACTACCTCATTAGTTAGCTTGCTAAAAATTTTTTTTTTTTAAATTTATATTGCTATGTTGGTTGATGAAGTTGAATGTAATACATTTTTTTTCCTGTCGATGAAATAATGTTTATTTACATCTTTGATGAATTGTTGAATATTTATCGAACTTATTGGATTTTTTACACTAATAAACAGAAATATATGATATTTATCTAATTTTTATGGATTTTTTAAAAGATTTTATGGAATTATTGCTGCGTACTTTTGCATCTGCTTTGCACTTTCATGGTTAAAAAAGGGTGGAAAAAAGGATGTTTGCTGAACTTCATAGAATTTTTAAATCATGTTTTACTCTGATTTATTTTTGTTATCTACATTGGTTCTTCAGTGACAGATTTCTCTTCTACAGGTTGTTGCTTGTCCATGTGCACTTGGCCTTGCAACACCTACTGCTGTGCTGGTAATCATTTCATAATGGAAATAAACTTCTTTTCAGTTTGTGTTTCTTTCTTATTCATATGCAACCTTGTATAATTATTTGTCCTTTTTTTTAAAAAAAAATGTTTTATAAGGTTGGAACTTCACTCGGGGCTAGGAGAGGATTGCTTGTGCGTGGAGGGGATATCTTGGAGAAGTTTGCATCTGTGAACGCAATTGTATTTGACAAGACTGGGACCTTGACAGTTGGACGACCTTTTGTTACCAAAGTTGTGACTTCTGGACTTGAGCAAGTAGTAGATTCAAGGTTGATGAAATGATTTATCCTCACTACTTTTTTTTTTTTTTTAATATAATGATGGGTTGATGCATATTTAATTTGCAATGTATCATGTCAATGCTTAATAGCCTATTCAAAACCATTTTTTGTATCTCTGTTCATGCCATTTTAAGTTTGAGAAATGAAAATTTCAGATAGAGAACAACAAAGATGATATCCATGGCTATTTGACTGAGTTTTCTAACTGCATCTGATAAGCAATCTGCCAGTCATTTCCATATCATGCCTAAACAGATGTCAACATATAATTAGCATGTTCTATACATAATCTACCCATAGTCGTAGGTCTACTAAAACTAATGCCAAGCATGAAGCAAGAACGAAGTGAGACTGTTAGCTTTAAAAAATTAAGGACTATCAAGTCTTCCATTAATCATCAAAGCAAGACCATACTTTTGGAAAGAAGGATCCATCTTGAAAATTGAAATCAGGTCAGCCTCCTAATTAGAATGGGGCCCACATTATGCAGCTGAAAACTTTGAATGTGGCATTTTGGGAAATGCTTAATAAAGGAAAAAAAAGACACCTATGTAAATTTGAATTTTAGGTGATTTAGGCACAATGTATGTAATAGGTAGTAGAAATAATAGGGAGATACACAACTCTTGTGATAAGAGCACATGCAAAGGTATTGAAGCTTAAGCAATGCAATTTGGCTATGAATATAGAATTGAGCGACAAAACGAACCATAACTGGGCTTGAGTTGTTTGGGTTTTTTGCTTCAAATGGGACTAATTGTCACATTCTGTGAGCCATTGTTTAGATTGTTCTCTACCAAATATGCGTGCATGGTTTGTCCTTGAACCCGAAGAAATAATTTCTTATTTTGGAATTGCAATTGCATGAAGCATACATGCTTTACTCCTTGAAGCAGAAACATAAATCTTTTTACTTGGAATGGGCTGTAAAATTGTTCTTTTTTTGTAATGTTTCACTCATGTAATAAAACATGGAAAAAAAAAAAAAAACAACTCTCAAGCGTCTGATACATGTATTGTATGGAAACAGTACCATGTATGTGAATGTTACATTGAATGTCAAGTTCACTTCACAAAAAGGAACTAAAAAATATTGTGCAGCGCTAGCTGACTGTCTAGCATTCTTGTGAATGGCTGAGCAACACAATTGACTGGTTGTTAGGATTGGACTTTAAGAATGATGATGAAAGATTTCTTCTGATGCAGAAAAAACTTGATCCATAAATGGTCCCAAGAGGAGGTTCTAAAGTTAGCTGCTGCAGTTGAGTCAAATACAATTCACCCAGTTGGTAAAGCTATTGTGGAAGCCGCAAAGTCTGCTGGTTTTCAAAAAGTGGAGGTATCTGTTTGAATTTTTTAATTTCCATTATCCGTGAATCTATGTATTTAGCTACTACTGTGGGGATTATTCTCAAATGTAAGTCTCAAAACTTCCTCCTGTTGAGATGATAATTTCTTGATTGAATTTCATTTGTCATCATGTATAATCATTTCCAGAACTGTCCTTTGGTTGCAAGTAGATTGTCATTGATGCATCAGACAGATTCATTAGGATTTATTGGTCAATTCTGGTTTTTCGCTTCTTTCCTGAATTTGATTAGTAATTGACATTACCAAAACCAAATTCAGACCTGAATTCAGTCCCATTATTTATAGCATGTATCCGTATTTTAGAAATTTTGTGTACACATTATATGGGTAGATAGATGGATAGATGAGCTTGAGTCCATTTGTCTGTTAAATGAACGTCTGAAACATCATAAGTCTAATCTGTCAAATTTTTTATGGTAATCATAATCAGTATTGTCAAGTCAAAAAGGTGGACCTGGGTGGTAAGCCTCTATAAAGTGAGGCAGGGCCCAAATCGGTCTAAGATGGACCATAAAATAATTAAGTAGCAGTCTCTGGAGGATATATAAACTTTTTTTTCCATTGGTCATGCACTTCAGATAAATATATGCGTTTGGGTGCTCAAAATAGATCATATACTAAAAGAAAATATATATTATTTATTTTAATATATAATTTAATTTGTATAAATTTAGAGTCTAAAATAAATTTTTTTTCAAGCCCTCCAAAAACAAAGAAAATTATTTATATGCCTAGGTCACCGCCAAGGTGCTCCTAGAAGAAGCGAGGAGTGTTACCTAGGCGATGCCTTGACAACATAGTTCTGAATGCTTAAAAGCATTCCACTATAGATTTGGATTGAGACTTGACCAATTGAAAAGGTGTAAAGTTGTCTTTAATCTGCCATATTGATGTTAATTACTTAATGGGTCACTCTAATTTTATTTAGGTCTGATCTATTTTTATGCTTGTATACATTGATGTATATGTAACTGTTAATATGGTGGTACTGGTATGCTTATTTGTGATCCGGAGTGATTTAACATGCATTCTTTAATACTGCATGATTTAGCTGCTTCTTGGTACCTCCTTTGGTGCTACATTGAAATCTTACGTTACGTTAGAAAATATGAGATGCTGCATTCTTCCATCTAGTATCAGTATATTTCATTTGGAATGATCTTAGGAAAGATCAAGCATTATATATATATATATATTATTAAAGTTTTTTGAAGCAAAAGATTGCTAGCATGGGAATCAATGCTAAAGAATAAGAATCCTTGATTGATCATAAGTTACATTAGAAAATATGAGATGCTAAACAATGCATATTATGACTTTGCATATGATAATTGAAGTGTGTTTGTTCTCAAACAATAAAGAAAAAGCCACAATGTACAAAAATTGAGCAATGTTCTGTGCAGGGGACTGCATGCATTAAAATGGACCAAGAGTTTGAATTTCTGTGACTTACTAAGAAACATACATGTTGAGGATTTTTTTCCTCTGCATGAAAGAAGGTGGTCTGTATTGCAGAAAATAAAAGATAACTTCTACATGTCTTTTGATAGAGACAATATTATCATTTCTGCCTTACAAGAGTAAAACTCTAATTGGCTGGCTTACAATATTGTTGTTTAGACTTTTGCTCAGGCCAGTTCCTATATGTTTTCAACTCAAATTTACAGTATGTTTTCCTGTGATTTTTAAAGGGGTATAAAAATGAGATCTCATCCTTTTCTCCACCTCTTATCTTCATTCATTACTAATAGATAAGACCAAAACTTTCAAAAGCCTGGTTTATTTTAGGGCCCTCATGGTTTCTTGCAAATTTGAAAAGCTCTCCATTTGACCTAGCCAACACCCAGAATTTGCATGTTTTAATTATTTACATTGTTGTTTTAGATTTCAAGGTTTAAATTACTCTTTCTACAATTAAATAGAACTTCCTTCAAGTGAAATATGAGTTATTTACATTTCAAAACCTAACATGAATTAAGATTTTGTTCAATTCTTTGTAAAAAATAGATATATTAAAGTTGTAAAGTAAGAGAACTCTGTACAATGTACACAATTGTTGTTATGGTGCAGTCTGCAGAACCCATATTTCCAACCAACCTAACAATGCAACAGATCCTTGCAAGACAAAAATATCACACATTATGACTTCAACCTTCTCAAAGTGTATCTCATGAACCGAGGCCTCAATTCATACAAGAGGTCTGATTTGTAAATCAATGTCTAAAACACCCTTTTGACCAAGGGGCTGCTGAAACCCAAGAACTAGCTATTAGCCTCACTTCTTATAGAGTTGGTTCTTCTTTGGCCACAATGTCAAAATATTTTGGTTGCACTTGAGCCACAAAGACCACATTGTTGTAAATGAAAAATCAATGCGACCTCCTTGTTCTACTTGTTTAGACTTGCATTATGGCAAAGAGAAATCCCTTCCAGTGATTTTTAAGCTGTATTAGCTTGTTGTGCAAAGTTTTGTTCCAAAGGTTCCATATCTTCTTTTGCACACGTGTGAATAATAGATGATCCATAGTTTTATCCTCTTGCAAGCATAAAATGAACCAGTTGGGGGAGATGCATATAATAGGGCAATGCCTTTGCAAGACATCGAAGGTGTTGGCCTTGTATGTGGGCAACAAACCAACCATACGCCTTTACTTTGGGGGGAGCATGCACCTTCCATACACATGAGGCTAGGGCAAGTTGGTATCAAAGGGCTATAAGTGACAATATCAAAGAATCATTTGATCATGTGCAAGGTTACAAATAAGTGTATCCAGGCTGTTCCTAAAGCACGTTTGTTCTAATCTTAGAATAAGGCCATTTCCTATGAGCTCTTCTTGTGAGACCCCTAGAAAAACGTAGGTTTTAACTTGGATAGCTTGTTCCTTTAAGGGAAGGATTGGATGAAAATGAGAATATAGGACTATTCTGTAAGAAGTGTGAAATAGGGTTGTGTATAAGGTCACAAGGATTCAAGATCCGTCCAATTATTTTTCCAAAATCTAAAAGTGCACCCATCTCCCAATTGATGGTCAACATGATGGTAAAAGGCTGGTAAATGAGGAGCTGAAGCTCCAAGGGCTTCAAGAGGATGATCTTCCATCTACTCCTTGACCACTTCGCACAATATGTCAATTGTTTGAGAAATGTCTACCTACCCCTAAGCTGTGTTTTTCTAATGGTCTTTGAACCTATTCTCATCTTACAAGACAATCTTAGCTCCCTCCTTTCCATGGGAACAATTTGAACATCTAATCAATGTTCTTATCCACTGTAGTAGGAACCTAAAATATGGCCAAATAATATGAAGGGCCAAAAGCATTGAATAGATGGGAATACAACTCCCTTCTTTCAAGAAGGCCCTTTTCCACCCATCCAATATATTGGATATTCTCCACTGTTCCCAAATTGCAAAGTTGATTTCCCCTAGAGGCATTCTTGGATATTCTATTGGCCAAGATTAGGCTGATCACAAAATGCCAGTGACCCTAAAACTTGAATGACCCCATCCAAATTGATCGGATTCAAGTTGGTTTAGGAGGTTCAGGTCTCCAAAGTCAATTGGCTTTGCAAGCTTAAACCTGAAGGTCGGATCAGCACTATGGGTTGGTGTTTTTCCATCCCATCAATAACCGGTCTGTCCGACTCATCTCTATACATTTAACTTTTCTGCCTGTATGACTGAGACATCTCTTACCATTTAACTTTTCTACCTGCATATTCTATTGCTTTGTAGTATACATGTAAGACATGGCATGTTTTATTGAGATTTTAAGCTCAAGGCCTCTGCCCTGTACACCAACCCTAGTGGCAGAAATTTTAAGCTGTGATGATAGCAGACAAATTGAGAGGTGTGCCCTTTATTGGTGAAAGTGTCATCATTCAATACTTTTCCCACCAACATGGGATCAAAAAAGATGGGGCTTGTCTTGTGTTTTTCCAACATTTTCTTTTCTTCTTCTTAGCGGTTCTTCTAATACTTGTTTTCTATGATAATCATTGTTGATCTTATGAGCACTTCAATTTAATTAAATTTGGTTGTTTAATGTGGGATTATGTGAACCAACAAGATCAGGGGCAGCTACTTTTGATCTTAATTTTGGGTGTTTGGAGCGGCATATTGGTGAAGGAAGAACACAAGAATATTATGTTGTTAATTATTCTTATTAACATTAACAGTAGGACGTATCTATATGTAAATTGCCATATGAATACATCCCTTTTTAATGAGTCATTGTGTTGTATTAATATTGTACAAAATATTATTTATTTCATTCATTATTTATTTTTATTAGTCGATCAAATCATTTTTTTAAAACTAAGGTGTTTGGTAAACAAAAAGAATCATTTTTGCATGGTCTGTAAATCAGCTTGAATATTATTAATTTTTATCATTTCTTAATAAACCAATATCTAGGTTTTGATCATTTATCAAATGTTGAAAAAAAATGTAAAACTGGAGCAAATTCAACAAAAAACAAGAACTATGACACAATCAAATTTATGCATGAAGCTGAATATAAACTTGAATGGTTGAGCAAATTAGTGTTGCCATTTCACTTTCCATTTATGAGGATAAAATAAGGAAACACTCTTTACATCCCCTATAATCTCTTCCTGCTACTTTCCCGTTTCCCCCGCCCCCCCCCCCCTCTCTCTCTCTTCTGCCCCAATCTCTCTTACACTTCTTTGGCAGTCCTCATTAAAAGTGAACCTTGAAGGGTGGCATGCAGGAACTTTTTGGTCTCAGCAAACACAGTTAAAAATTACAAATATAAATAAGAAAAAAAAA
>JAJIYU010021474.1:0-10026 GCA_030144865.1 Tinospora cordifolia | reverse complement strand
CCGTCTTTCCTCAAGCTGAGGACTTTGAATTTCGGTTATTTTTTAATATAATTTATTTAAGTACAACTTATGCAAATACTTTAATCATGTAATTATCCTTCTTTTTCTATCAAATAATGATAATTACAATGTTGAATATGAAAGGATGACGTTTCACTTATATTATTAATTAATAACCCCAAACAATGTCAGACACCAACTAATAGCGTCTAACATTATTTAATGCTCACCAAGCACTCGGGGAACATTTTTTTTTACAACGGCTAAAAAATTATCATAATGACTTTTTTATCTTTTGTCTTAAAATATTAAAATATATTTATTTTTAATATATATAATTAAAATTTAATTATTAAAAATAATATTTAAATAAATAATTATAAAAAATATTATTTTTGATATAAATTTAAATATGAATAATAAGTATTTTAAAAATATATATTTTTTAAATAAAATATTTTTAATCAATGTATTTAATGAATTGATATTATTGTAAAACTTATTTAGTACAGTGTTATAAACTTGATACATTATGTGTGAAAATCTAATAAATAAAAATTTAATGAATTGATAATGTAGATGATATATTAAATCATTAATAAGTTTAAACATTATGAATATCCTTACATTTGAAGAAAAGCCACATATGAGAGGAACGTGCAATATTTGTGAAAAGAAAGAGATCAAGAGATCTATCTTCTTACAAATAACTGCGAGCTTAGTAATATGATCAAATTGCTTGTGATAACAAGAAAACTTTTTTGATTTCTTTTAGATAGATATAGTTTCTACCTTAAGTTTGGAAGATAAGTGGGGGTGTAAATTCTAAATCCCATAAACTGGTTGCCAGATTGCTTTTATCATTTCTGAAAGCATTTGAGTTCTTAGGAGTTTCAGTACTTTTTCTGCAACCTGTAAGGATACTTCAAACTATCATTCATATCAGATATCACGCTGTAAACTTGGGATGATCCATCCTCCTTGTAATATACTAACTGCATATTTACTTTCCCATATTTCAGCTTGACAAATCTTCCAAAATTACATTGCAGAATTAATTTGACACTAGCCACTAGCCAAGATTTTTTGGTTTTTCCTTCCCCAAAGCTCTTTGATTGAAGAAAAAAACAACGATCGTACCAGATTGTTTGAGGAAAATCCTCAGAAGGGCTTCAACAGACAGACTGGCAACAATAATTACCTGCAAACCAACATGCTTTCTCATTATTATCTCCCATGAATAATCAGCAAAATCTCTTCATCTACCACTACGCGAAAAATAAATTCCAAACAAAAAAAAAATCTTGAAAAATTAAAATGTTAAGAATCCAAATTTGCAACAGCAGTTAGCAAGAGCTGAGCTGAATTGAGATAATGTCCCCATTAGGAAGAACATCTCAACTTATTCCTCCACCAGACAAGTCTTTAATTCAAAGCAATCTCATCTACTTTAATCTTTACAAAACTCTAAAGGTCATTTCCAACCAAAATCATGAAGATACAAGTTGCAACGTCAATCTCATACAGTACCTACTTATTTAGGTTTTCCTCAAAAGCAGATTATGCATATGCACATGTAATTAAAACCCAAATAAACACTGATAAGTTTATTTGCTCGTGGAACGCTTAAGATCATAAGCATTCCGTGTTCTTGCCCAGTCGTGCAATCCCCTACCAAATCAATATTTCTAAATATTATGAAAATAGATAGGTTTTGAGAGACTAACAACAAGAAAAGAAAACTTTGAGGACGACAAGAAGTACAAACTATCCTCCCAAAACTTGGTCGACTCAACATTTCCTAGATTCACCATTGCTACATGATTAAGGAGGGGATATGCATGGCAGAAGTAAATTTCCAGGAACTCTCAAAGATGGCTCTACATTCCAGGCCTATGAATAACTTTGGCCCACAAATACCGTCACAATGACTCCCCACCAATACCATATTTCTAAATACCATATTGTTGATTCTTTCACATCGCCTATTAACTATATTCCAATGAATAAGAATAAAGCCTTTTAGATCCTTTTCCCCATTCCTCAAGAAACTAGACTCCAAGGCACTCCAAGAACTAAGAACAAAAAAGTAGAGAAGCTAAAACTCAAGTAGGTACAAGCATGTATAGTTCAAATAAAACACCCATCAGCTCTACCGTTATGACTCAATACCAAGCCAACTATGGAAACACAATTGGATGGCACATTGAAGCTCCACAAGGACAATCTAATAAAGGCCAACATACACACAGGGTCTCTCCACAAGGCAGAGATAACAAAGGAAAGACTTCTTGGCACCTTATTCAAGCCAATCTGGGATGGATTTTGTGGAGTTACATACAGAAGGATATTGTGAAAGTGGGATTATCATACCCCAAAAGGTCTGGGATGGGTCTATAAACTACAGAACACTGACACAAACCATTAAGGTGGATTGAGGCCACACAATTGTAACAATATGTCGCTAATACTACAAATTACTAATAGGCAGTTGCCAGTTAATAATATATTTTCAGTCGACAATTTATTGTATTTCTCTACATAGTTTTATTCAATGCATGATTCAGGTTACGTCAACCAGCTTTGTCTACACTCTTAATAGTTTATGAACTTTTTTACTTTAAAATCTTTAAGAGATGAAACCTTTAGCTTGACGTACTCATGTTCAATCCTTCATAGTAAGACATGGACATGCAATATATGAACTTTTTTACTTTAAAATCTTTAAGAGATGGAACCTTTAGCTTGACGTACTCGTGTTCAATCCTTCATAATAAGACATGGACATGCAATATAATTATGACACTTTAAATTTTAGAATATTGTCTAATAAACTCTTCAATGAAAAGAAGAGAAATCACTAAAGCATATAATAACTAACAGGTGAAACTTATGTAAGTGAGAGAACAAAAAGGACAATAAATGAGTGAAGATTAGAAAATTAGGGGAAATAAACAATACATAATAGAGTCCAGCCCCTGTATCACAAAATTAAAAAAATGAAAGAGTTAGACCTCCAGAAATGTACCTACGTCTGACACTCGTACCCGAGTCCAAGTGAAATACATTAATTGTTGAGGAGGTGACCACCGCACCGACCTCACCTTGACATGTGTTGGGGGGCTTCCTGAAAGAGGAGGCCCCTAAAGAAAATTCTTTATATTTTGCACCATGTATAAGTCAAGTAAGTCAAGTAAATAACTTTCACCTAATGACGTAAACCCATCTACTCCAAGTCTCTATAGTTGCAGTTAGATTAACCTGTTGGAAACAACAATGTTTTATTTATAAACTTAAGTACAGGTGTAATTAAAGTTTGGTAAACATGAGGCATAATTGAGGCCATTTGTCTTTTATAAGCAAAGCATAAGCCTCGGTCAACATGAGGAGGTGTCATCCCCTTCTGCTACAATGATACCAAGAGGGAAGGTGCAACACCCTAGTTTGATTCCTTTCAGAATCTATTATGATAATTGAGTTTATGCCTTTTTATTATTTGTTTATTGTAAATTTTCTAGTAATGTCAATGACTCAATCAATTTACAAAAGCTGAATTTCTACACATGCATACAAATAAAAAATTAGCTTAAGATAAAATATACTCAAAGCTTCAAACCCCAATTGATTTTTATGGTTTGTAATAATGATATATAAGTCTGCATTTTTTCCTCTAACTTTGCCATTTTTTTAATGTTTCCTTTAAGTTTCTTTCTTTTTATTTTGATAAAATATTGAGATTTACATCTTGCACCACCTCACCTAACTTGAGCAAAATGCTTCACTCACGTCTCATCCTTTTTTAAACATAGGTCAGTATTGATTCAAAAGCAACACGAACAAAAACAATTATAGCACACAAACAGTAAGAGCTATGTTATGCTTACAACAACTTCTAGTTCTTGTTATAATGGTTCCTCTGTTCTACTACTATCGGGGCAACAACTCTCTACCTTTCTACTCCTACAAATATTTTTATAATGCAAATATGTTTTTTGTTGTTTTTCCTATTTTCTGATTTCGATTCACATTTTTATTTATTTTATATTGCTGCAAATGATTCTCTTCACCAATAGCATTACTTGATGGAAGATGACTCTTTTATACTTATAATATATGCCAACTTGTCCTTTTTTTTTCAAATATATATTTCCTATGAAGTAAATAGTCAACATAATTTTTTGGGTTCTCGTCAAATTTTATTGACACTTTTTAATCAAGTTACAAATGAAATGTAGCAAAATTATATCACGAAGTTTCCATCAAAGTTAGGTAAAATATCAAAATGATAGAAAAACTGGGAAAAAAGAATTCCTCTAGTATTTTTTTCTATATTTTTTAAAATGAAGTAAAAATAAATAAATAAAACATAATATTAACTTCAACTTTGGTAGAAGATATTTCTGAAAAGAATAGAAGTATACTTGATTGAAATATACTTTCGTATGTAATTGACAGAAATTGATAAAAATTAAAGAGTCACTAAAAAGGAGCATAGTAAGATTTACTAAACCTTATTCAAAACAACAATCAAAATCAAACTTACAAACAAGGAGCGAAAATTCAACTTCGATCTTTTAAAACTAGAATTAATTCGAAGAGCTCGAGAAATTCAAAAAATTTTTTGCAAAAATTTGTCAACTATGAAAAGTTAAAAGAATACTATGTAAACGCTAAAATATGCACAATTTCTATTGAAAATGATGAAAACGAACATAAATAAATACATTTTACATATAAAAGTATAAATATAATGGTTTGTAACATGTATTTTCACATTAACAATGCTTAATGTACATTGTGCATGCTAACTTAAAACTGTTATAGAAAAAGAAAGAAAGAGAAACTTATTATCAAACTCTAATGGCCTTACAAACATAAACCCTAGTTCAATTGATCGTTAACTCGCCAGTCACTACAAGTGCAAGTATATTCAATCTTCTTTATTAATTACAATAGATGACTCTCGTTTCTCGTTCTTCTCTCAATGCCTCTCTTCTTAGACTCAGCTTATTTTTCTCTTTTTTTCTTCTTTCTATCATCTCTCCTCGAGGCTTTAACTTATTCTTCTTACTTTTAGATTGTCACTTGCCAATTGCACGTATTTTATTTTCAATTTTCTTCATTTATAGGGAGAGAGATTTCTTCTTTTTTTTTAACAATCTATATCATTATAAAGAAGAATCTCTATGCATTAAATAGATTGTTTCATAAAAAATGTTCTTTTTTATAACTTTTATACTTTTTTTTTTGCATAAATATTCGAAGCTTCAGTTTTAGGTAAACTTCGCCAATTTTTTCGAAAATTTCGATGAAATTTTGTAATTTTATAATTACCTGTGAACTTCGCTTCGATTGTCCAAATTACCTAATTAATTCGGCTAATTTCACCAAACTTCGGCTAATTTTCATACCATGCTTATAAACTATTTATAATTATCTAAGTATAACTTTATATAGAAATTGAAATCCTACCCCAAAACATTTTTCACAAAAGTTAATGAATTCTAAACATATAATTATGTTTGTGTCCACATTTTTAAGAAATAGAGATATTTACAACATTTAAATAATTCTCCATATCAAATTGGAATTTATTGAATTGATTTTAAGTTTTAATGAACCTGTGTTTAGGGGTTAAATTTAAATTTTCAATTCTCTGCTGTAATGGTGGACTCAAGACAGAAGAACGTCAATATAGTTTGTCTTTTCAACAAATGTTTTGACTTTTATATTGCTGCAATAGTATATAGAGACAGAAGTAATTAATTTATGAACTCAATGAGTTATATGACTTACAATATCTAAGCACACTGTCTTGTAAAGATGGAGCCAATCATGAAGGCGTTACCTTGATGTCTAGATAACATTCACAAGTAATCGCACATTTGCACTACAATCATAAGCATTAAAAATCTTCAAGTGTATATAACACCTCTCTTTTGATCTTAACATATGGACTAAACTATGCATCATATTCTTGAAAAAACAATTTCCTGGTTGAGAAAGAATACCTTGGTGAAGAGAAGCCTGTGAATACATTTGAATTGGACTTTGTCAGGTATGCAAAGTTCAAAATTGGTGGTAAAGCAGGAATCCTTTCACCTTTCTTCAAGAGTACTTCCAAATTAAGCCGCTGTAAAGTTAACACGGCCTTGGATTCTTTCCAAACAAATGCTAGGAGTCCCTCTTGAATTACAAATAGTGAGCCAGGCTTAGAGCCAGGATACCTAAAACCATACCCATTTGCAATTCCTTCCCCATAGTAAGCATGCCTTATATCCACTGGAAGAGAATCTCCATCAGTACACCATGGAAACGGATCTGAGGACATCTCATCAACCTTAACAACAAACATGGCTGATCCATTGGGATGAAGAACATAATGGGTGCCTTCCAGTATTTTGGTGGCAATAAGAAGACATTGTCCTTCAGATAATTCATATGAAAGCAAAAGAAAGAAAAGGGCCTTTCCAGACTTATCTTCTGTTGTCCTGCCAGGGGGCCAACCGAAAGTACCACCCCAAAGGCCAGCATACTCCCGCCCTGCCATTGGGAGCTGAATTGGCAGCTTGTATAGGGCAAAACGGTTATCATGCATATTTGGCCAACCCCGATAATTAGACAACCTTATTGTGGAGGCATTTAAGGTCAGCCCTATCACATCACCGGACCTTAGGAAGTCATGAAGCTGAGCATGCTTGCTCCCACCGCTAGAAGAACTACTCCTTGATATTTCGCGGGTACCATTCCCTGAGCTAGACCTCCCAAGTATCAGTTTCAGGCTATCTCTAAATAAATTAGAAACAGTTCTCCTCTTGCTACTGGACAGTTGACTTGAATCACCATTAAGCGATCCATTCAAATTACTTGAGTTATTCAAACTCTTTTTGGTTTTGCTTGGTTCAATCTTTTTAGGAGCAAGCAGATGCCGGTTAAACTCCTGTAATTCAGTACAACACCCATCAAGCTTATACAATTGCATCAATGACAACCTGCGTTCCCTCAAGAGCACAACATCCTCATAAAAGCTCTCAGTTACCAATCTCAATCCAGGAAACAATGGCCCATTAGCCAAATCAGGGACCTTCAACCGGATTTCGTTTGTAACAATCTCTAACAACTTCCTTCTGTCTGCAAAAGCTAAGCGGCTAAACTGCACTACCCCATTACTCTGTCCAGTTAATCTCTGAGATCTAGACATTCCACCTTTATCACACTTACAAATAAGCCTCGAAAGATCCCGATCTGAATCATAATGCATGAGGCTCTTGCTATGCAACAATTTCCCCCCAACACTCTGTTTCCTCGGCTCAACCTCCAGCAGCAAAACATTGCAAGCTTTATCAACTGGCTTGAGAGACCCAGGATATATGTAATCACAATCTCCTTCCCTCCCATGAAGAAAAAATGCAACAGACCCATCGTAATCACCGATGATCTCAAACACGGGTGCCCATAACAGAGGGCCATCCTCCATCCCCAAAGGACCAAGCTCTTGTGGGATAATTCGGCATCCAACAACTGATACAAATCCAGGCATAACGTAAACTACATTGCCTAATTCTGGGTTCTGATGTACCCATATTCCAATTAAGGGTCGCACAGCAAAAAGAAACCTGCACAATGATTTATAGGAGGAAACACCGTTCCTCCAATCAAGAAGATCTTGAGTACCCACAATCCCAAAGGCATTGCACTGGGCGAACCATACCTTCTCAGACGCCGCAATAGTATTCAGGCTACGGCAACACGAACTAAGTGCGCAAATATCCCTAGGAGCCAGGGACTGAGAGATTAAGGTAAAAACATCGTCGGGTAGAGCTTGAAACAAGCTCAAACCGCAAGTAGATAATCTAGCAGAACCCGAATCAGCTTGCATAACAGTAAATGGTTGGTGGGTATTCCGATTAACAAGCTGAGAATTTGATCTGATCAAACAATCAACCATTTCTACACGAGATTGTCCATGAACTATGAATTATGAAATGAAATGGTGGAAATCTATCTGTCTATATCAATCCATATATCTGAAGTGCCCTAAATTAAAAAACAAAACAACACCCGGAGAAAAAAATGGTATACCAATATTGTGAAAAGATTATTGATTAAGAACACCCGTGTTAGGCATCCATTTATCGGCAGATTGATTGGAAGAAGAAGAAGAAGAAGAAGAGAAATCTGGGAGCTGGAAATGAAATGGGTGGGCTTGAAATCAAATATCTGGTCCAAGAAAACAAGAGAGACGGGGAAGCGTGGGGTTGTGTTTGTACCGTGGCGGTCAAAAGGATGAGGGGTACAATTATTGGGAGGTGAAAGTCGTATAATTTCAAGAAACAGAACAGGAAGCTAACGAGAGGAGGCCTTTCTCTGCTTTCAAGGCCAAAGGGGGGAGGGAATGATGATGGTAGAAAATGGTAACAACAGAATTTTATAATTTATAGTTTAGTAAAGTAAAATGAACTCAACTTTAAAATATTACATTATTATTTTTTATTCCTCCACAAAAATTTTGGAAATTTTTGTAAAATTTACTAAATTTCAACTCAAATCACAGCCATCTCCTTACCCTTTTGAAAATATTATTTCAAACGTTTCTAAGAAAAAATATTATTTTAAAACTCTAGCATTCTAGATTTAGAAGATTTTAAAATTTAATAATGACACATGTTAAGCAAGGGTAAGGAACTAGTAAATTTTAATTTTTCTTTTAGGAAAAAATCACATCCTTGTTTGTCCTTGCACGGCCGAAGTTATTGACCAAGTTCAGCCATTTATGAAATAGGTTGGCCTCTTATGATAAAATTGAGACTTGAGGTTTAGCCATTTTAAGCCACATATTTTTTTATTTTCCTACTGTATAAAAATTTATAAAAAAAAAAAAAAAAGAAAAGATGCATGCATGTTCTTATATTATATCTTTGGGTTTATTTGGTCTTAGGCAACCAAACCTGGTGCTAGTTGTTCTGAAGGAGAAACTCCTTTCATAACTTTAGGAAAAACTCTTTTTATAAATTTAATATGTTAGGGAAGAATAAAGGTTATAGTTTATAACGTAACACAATAATTCAATTCGAATATAATACGCAATGAACGATTTAAGTTTAACATAAATAGATTTAAGTCAAAACAGGTTAAACATAATTAAACATGACTAAAATTTAAGTAAAACTCGAAAGTAACAAATTAAGAGACATTATAATTTAGTTAATTTAAAATTAATGTATTTATTAATATGTTGATGGTATAATTTTTATTATTTAAAAAATATTTTTAATTTAAATTTATTTTTAGAAAAATTATTTATATTTTATATTTTATTAATATTTTTTACAAAACTTAATTTTAAAAATTAGGTACAAAAAGTTAAATAGGTTAGATAGAGATACACAATTAATAAACGAGTCAAATTTGAGTTTACAACTTTGACACAATTGATAAATAAGTCAGGTTTGAGTTTGTAATATATAGGTAATACTCATTTAAGATATAACATGTTTATAACATGTTGACACAAATTGTCACCCTATGCTGAAAGGAGAAGTTGTGGTGATTACAATTTAAAATTCAACTCAAATTTGCATATAAAAGATATGTTCTACTAAATCTCTATTGCCTCGAAGAGGTGAAATTGACATTAAGAAGTGTTATGCCTTTTTTTGTTAAATAGTGATTTACATATTAAAATGTTAAGCCATAAAAAAGTAAAATTTGTAATTTTAAAAGTCAAAAAGTAATATCTGACCAAAAGACATACCGATGACATTGAAAAACTAAAATGCCACTCATATATTAAATTTAAAGATAATATCAATGTCAAAATCGAAAGTATAAGTTGTTGACATAAAAAGGTAAATCTTAAATGTAACAACTATTATACAAGTTGAATGAGGAGAAGTATGTAGTAACAGGGTAAAAGTGAAAAAGGAATCAATGTTATTCAAGATATATTTTGAACTCATCCTTTTTTGGTAGATCTTATAAAATATTTCCCTAACGTTTTGTTGATAAATTTTACAAAAAAAAAAA
>JAJIYU010021473.1:0-10027 GCA_030144865.1 Tinospora cordifolia | reverse complement strand
CTATTCTGATTACAGTATCCTTTGTGTTCTTCTACGTTTCAGATACTGGAATGTTTTTGTTTTCTTCTTCGTGTTCTTCTACGTTTCAGATTGATTTCACAGATCTGTTCATGATAAATTTCTTGATTTCGCGCGATTTCTTCGTTCGAAATGGTAACTGCTTCATTAACGGCGATTTTTTTGGTTTTTAAATGTGTAAATATTTCTGGTATTTACGTAATTAAAAGTTGATTACTTGTATACGATTGTAATACTCGATATTTTTGTAATTTATTACATAATAATGTATGGATACGTATTTTTCCCTAAAGAAAAATTGAGATGTGGACGGGGGTGATGCAACCATCAGCAAAGAGAGCTCTCAGGGCCCACAAATTTTGGGAACAAGCCCATGGGCTTTTGTAAGTGGGCCCAATTTCTCTATTGTAATAACGTCTCTGTCATACTCTTTCTTCCAAGGCACCAAAATAATTTGAGAAAATTTTATTTCTGTACAAAAAGATAGAAATAATTATATAAATATCGATATTTTTATTTTTATACATATATTAGAAATATAATATAAACAATATTAGAAACTATTAATTAATAATTATTGATATATGATTGGTATAATATTGGTATAATATTTAACTTATAAGTAATAACATAATATTAGTATACAATTAGTATAATATTTAACTGATAAATAATAGTATAACTTTAGTATACAGTTATTTTACACTGGCTTATAACATTAATATTAGTATAACATTTAACTTATAAATAATAGTATAATATTAGTATACAATTGGAATAACATTAATATATTGTGCTGTAAAAATTATTGATTAATGACTATTAGTATACCAAAATTAGTATATAATCGATATAACATTAGTATAATATTTAGCTTAAAAATAATAATATAACATTGATATACAATATTATAAAAATTGTTATAAAATAAAAGAAAAACTACTAGAAGATCAAGAAACTAAGAAGACAAACTTGAGAGAATAGACATAGGGGAGAACTTTTTATTCTCTTGATAATAGGTTAGATTTCAACTTTGGTACATCATTTACAATGTGAACACCCCTTTATATAGGCTCTTGGTCAAAATGGGTGATAAATATCATTTACAACACATAAATGTAATGGTTACAATAATATAAATGCCCTATAGGTTACACAAAAATGGTGGACCATAAACCTATTATAATTTAGGGGCTAGCGAATATTAAATGGTGAGTGGTTACAAATGCATTCAAGATAATTATTTATAACACTCCCCCTTTGAATGCCTTTTATATGAGAATGTACCTTATTAAAACCTTACTAGATAAAACCTAGTGGGACAAAAATCTAGTAAGAAAAAGAGTACAATGCATTAATTAATAAATCTTCTTTATTCTCCCCCTCATGAAGACATGTGTAGACTTTCTTTTGTTGTCATACTTGAAATATCTTGAGCTATCACATCCAAATCTTGTACTTGGTAGAACTTTTACGAACAAGTCTTTAAGATTTTTACTCAATCTTATTTGTTGAATATCAATTCCATCATTCTTCTGAAATTCATATGTAAAGAAAAATCTTAGTGAAATATACTTGATTTTGTTACTTTCGGTAAATCTTTCTTGTAATCACACAATACATGTTGCATTTTCTTCATATGATGTTGACAGACAAGCTTCCATAGTATCTTTGAATATGTTGGATCATAGATCTCAGCTATACACATCATGACTTGTTTCATAGATTATCAGAATCTCGCCATTACTTGTTTCATAGATTGTTATTTGGAAAATTTGCTTCACGGATCATTATGACATTGCATTATCAGCATAAGTGAAAATAAATCATGTTTGTAACCTTATTTTATGAGGATCCGATAAGAACTCAATATCTGCATTCTAGTCAACTTTGTTGTTGCTTTGCTTTTCTCAAAAATATAGAATTATATTATTTGTTTCTCGAAGATAGCAAAGTATATGCTTAATGTCATTCTAATATCTTCGAGCTGGTGGGAACTATATCCTATAAATAACTTGGTAGAGAAAACAATATCTAATCTCGTGCAATTTGTTAAGAGCATAAGTACATTAATGGTAATAAGATTTGATACTTTAGGACCAATAATTTTTTCATCATCACGATAAAATAGTTTTTGTCAACTTCAAATGACCTAATTACTCTTTGGGAACTTAATGGATATGCTTTGTCCATCTAAAACTTTTTGAATAAACTTTTAGTGATAGACAAGAACTTAACTTGGAAAATTCTTAATCTACAAGCTGAGATAGAATCTTGTTTTTCTAAGATCTTTCATATCAAATTGCTTCAAATTTGACATCTTTTTTATTTCTTCACTAGTTCTCACATAGCCATAACATTTAAGTAGTAAATAATATGAATATGCATAATAAACATGAATTAATAAATGTAATTATAATATAAACATGTAAATATGATCACTAATAGCAATCAATAGAATTGTAAGATATGGACATAAATAATCAAGTAATATATGTGATAATGTTAACCATTTTAAAATTTATATTTCGAAGCATTTGCTTCAAGCATGCATTTTAAATTCTTTAGAAATTTTAATCCTTCAGGAATTTTAATTATAATTATTCTGGGATTCTAATCCTTCTTGGATTTTTCATATATATCATTATCCATGGATCTAATTTCTTTAAAAATTTTCATAGAATATTGAGTGCAAAAATATTTCTCATTCGTCAATGAGTTTAAATTGCTCATTTTTTAATGTCGACATTATTCCGCAATCTATAGTGTGGGATTCCCATTTTATAAAATATCAATAGACACTTTGAAATATCATAAATATCATTAGAAATATTCATTTCCATTCAATATTTTATACATATATTGAATTTATAATATTTTTTATGTACAAAGCATCCTTATGTCGTTTTATTAGACATTCATATCAAATCTATTCTCTTTAAATAATGTTTGATTTTTTAATATATATCTCTCTAGGAGATATTTATGCCTCAGAATATTCACATTTCCAATTTATTCCATTCCATAAAATATTTAATTTTCAATTCATGAGACATATAATCAGAATATTATTTTATTCATCTTTAGAAATATTTTGCATATGTGTCATTTGACTTGACCGGTCAATTACACTTTAGGTGTGTCAAATTTTTACAAATAACTTATGCATCAGTTAATTGATTATATATTTGCACATGATTGATCTTGTGAAACCAATTGGTTTTCAGCTTCTCCTTTGAAATGTATGTTCACATCGTCAATTGATTTTGTAAACTGTCAATTGGTTTTTAACTTTTTCTTTGAAACTCATGTTCACATAGCTTCAAATTGTATTATCAATTTTATATGTCATTATCTCAAAATTGGGTTTCCTTTCCCTAATGACAAGAAAATTATTTCAGTGAATCATGACATGATAGAAACATTATATTAAGGTTCTAAATAAAATTGGCCAATCATGCCAAAATATAAATATATCTATGTCAAAGAACTTTTTGCTCGTAATCACAATATATTTCAACTAACCTCATATTTCAGTATAATAAACTAAGAGAAAAACCAATTATTCTTTGAGAACACTCGGTTATCAATCTTTAAGTTGCTCTTCAAGAGTAGTTATTGTCAATATACTAATTGCTCATCGAGAACAATTTTAACAAAATATAAGACATTATTTTGTTACTGCAAATATACTGCATTTTTTAATATACTAATTGCTCTTTCGGAGCTATCAATAATTTTTTCAATCTCAATATATTTTTATTGAGGCATTGATCAATCATATAGTGATACCCATATATCTAATCAATATCAATTTATTTGATAAATAATGCGAACACTTTAATTTCATGTGTCCCAACAATGACATTATTCCACCTCAGGAGAATAATAACAATTATAACTATGTTATCAATAACTATAACCATAATTATGGTTCTTGAAATAATCTCAATTATTTGTGTCATATAGAATATATCAAAATGTGATTTCTTCACTTTTTTTCAACATTTTTAATGCTACTTCTAGAGCATATTCATTGCTAAATAATAAATTTTTTTAACATAAATATTATTTTATGACACTTTAATATTTAAATATTATCTGATTCATCATATAATTAAAATAAAATTTTAGTTTAACTGATTAAGTAATATTGCAACTTCATTGCAAACTTAATTAAGATGAATATCTCAACAATGTTTGTCAAAAATATTTATAAAATTAATTTGAAATAATAAGTAAATGTCAAATAAAGACATTAAGTAATAAAATAAAATGTATGTATTCAAAAATAATATTAATTAATAAATTTTTTTTTAGAAAAATGGTACAATAAAAATTTTGCTGATGCTCTATTATCATCAGAGCATTTTTTAATTAGCTTTAAGCTAATTTAGAAATCTATAATTATATATGTAGGTCTATAAACAAAACTCAATTGAGTTACATATAGAGCATTATAACTTTCACATTTCAAAATATTTAAATAACTTCTAGCTAGTTATAATAATTTTATAATTTTATTTTCAATGGCTTTGTACTAGAAAATCTCATTAACAAAGCCCTTTTTAATAGTCAATAACCAAAACTTTATTTTTTGATAGTTTTAAGGTATAAAATATTTATTTTGTTATATAGCTTCAGGTTATAATTTTTTTTTAAAATTTTTGTTATTTTAATATATTAAATCAAGTATCATAATATGTTTTATATTTAATTGGTATTGCAACTGCAGGTGTAATCAACCATAATATTTTTGCATTTAAATAAATACAAATAATAAGATTTTGAGAGGATCTTTCTTTTTTTCATTTTTTTTTCTTTATAACTTCAAGCCATATATATTTCATTCATAAAACTTTCTTTTGTTCATATGAATCAAAATTTATAAAAAAAAAATTCAGTTAATATACATGATTGAAATACTTTTAAATATTTTAAGGTCTTAGAGCCTAAGACCTTCGAGACTTTTGTTATTGATTCAAATATATAATTAAAATAATTTCAATCATATATGTAGTTTTTTCATGTAGCTTGAGATATAAACAAAATATTATATTAAGCTAAATAGACTTAATAAAAATAAATAATTGAAATCATGATTTTAATTTAGATAAAAAATATCACCGTAGAGTTATTTTTTAATTTAGAAAAATAATCTCATTCAAATTACAATCTCTTTATGCCTTATAGTATGATATTAATTATTTGAAAACAATGATCACTATGGTATGAGAATTATTCTGAGAGAAATTATTTTTATTTTAATCACTATAATATTTTTTTAATATTATAGTAATTATATTCACGTTTATATCAATAATTATTAACAAATCAACATTCACTTTAAGGAATGTGTAATACAATTTAGACGAAACTATTATTAAGATAATTTTTATTTTGCTCATGCATCAAAAATTACAATTTAATACTTATATTTATAACAATCATTTCTTTTTCATAATATTAATGAGATAAATGTATATTTATTATATTTCATAATATTAAACATCTATACTTTAAACATCCATATATAATTTACAAATGAACACATATATATAACTGTAATAAAATTATAATAAGAAATAATATATGAATGTTAATAACACCATGAATAATATTTTATTTTCAAATATTTACATCTTGATTTTTCTTTCCAAAAGGTACCATTTATATGAGTTGGTAGGACAACCTCCAAGAAAGAGCAGTGAGATAGAGTCTTCTTAAATAACTGGCCTCCTAGAACGGGATCACCCATCTCCCTTTTAATGTTTAATTTTACTAGGGATAAGGCTTACTATCAACTCAAACTTGTAGTATTGTTTGTATTATAAAAATTAACAATATAATATAAGTAATTGATTATATATCAAATCAATATTTAATTGTTACATTTTGACTTTTGATTTCTGATGCAGAAGATCGTACAAGACGCAACTACAAAGCATATTTTCTTGGTCAATAATATTATATATAATTTATACTAAATCATATATATATATATATACACACACAAAATATATGCATCATTCAAATAATAATCTAAAAATCAATCTCACAAATAAAAAACGTACCTTCAAACTTTCACTTTCGAAGCTCTTGTTTCTTTGATCTTCAAGATATTTTCGTCAAGAGAGTGATGGTGCCGATAACGTGTTATAAAATAAAAGAAAAACTATTAGAAGATTAAGAAACTAAGAAGACAAACTTGAGAGAATAGAAATAGGGGAGAACTTTTTATTCTCTTGGTAATAGGTTAGATTTCAACCTTAATACATCCTTTACAATGTGAACACCCTTTATATAGGCTCTTGGTCATAATGGGTGATAAATACTATTTACAACACATAAATGTAATGGTTATAATAATATAAATGCCCTATAGGTTACACAAAAATGGTGGACCATAAACCTATTATAATTTAGGGATTAGATAATATAAAATGGTAAGTGGTTACAAAGACATTCAAGATAATTATTTATAACAAAAATAATGAATTAACAATTATTAGTATACCAAAAATTAGTATATATTAGTAAAATATTGATATAACATTGGCATACTTTTAATATAGTTGATATATTATTAATACATTGGTATGACAATTGGCATGCATAGGTATAATTGTTCATCGGCATTGTTCATCACTATTCATCAGCACGGCTCATCACTGTTCATTAGCCCTATTTGTTACTGTTCATCAGCTTGTTCATGCTGGTTTTTGCGCATGCTATTCATTACTGTTCATCAGAACAAGAAACCAGAACGATAAAAAACAAGATCAACCCAACATATAGAACCATAACTGTGAAGAAAAAAGATTAGACCAACATCCCCAAACATTATTATCTTTACGAATCAATTTCTCCCGCTACACGAGCATATTGGTCCTGCAACGATGGCGGCGACGAGAAGAGAGTGAGGAAAAGAGGAAGTAGCAGAGCACGAATAGTAGGGACGATGACAATGATAGAAGATCGAGGGTTTCTACAAGTAGAAGGAAAGTGGTGGCATCTCCAAGTCCAAATCCAAACCCAAACCATCCCCTTCTGGCTGTGACTGTGATCTTCTTCTCACATGAGATGCTGGTGGCGTCCCTGAGAGCTCCGGCTTTGCCTCCAACCATGATTTGTTCCTATACAAACTTCTTGAGCAAAGCTATATCCTAGAACTCCCAGTGCAAATCAGACCTTGGAGCCCTCTTTTCAAATGTTTCTTCTCTGGTGCCTATGTTGTTTGCTACTGATCCAACAACAGAGATTGATCGAGAGAGCACAAGAAACAACAAAAGGAGTAGTAGAAAATAGATCAATCAGTGATCAAACAAAGAATAGGAAAGCACTGACATCGGTGAAATCAACTCTAGAACTAGAAAAAGGAAGCAGAGTAGTCCGTAAGGGCACCATTCTGATCTGGCATGATCAGATCTTTGTATCTAGGGGAAAGGTGAGCTTTGTTAAAATAGACCTTTGATTCGATGATATCTCCGAAGTATCCAAAAACTTTATAACTTGAATTTTTCATTGTGTAATCACGAAGACTATGAGCAGCAATATCCAGTATTAATGATAATGTTTTAAATTATATGATATAACTGAAATTTTATAAAAACTAACTTTATATTTTTGTGAATATATTTTTTCTGACATTTTCTATAATTCCCTCAAAGAATTTTGGTATAATGACTCTTTGTAAACTGGCTTCTTAGGGAAACTTCCTTTGAGCCAAATCAAGAAACAGAACCACGAGGAAAACGAGCAAGAATCAAATTGTGTATTACTAATAATAAGACATTTTGGAATTATTATTATTCGTTTGAATCAAATAGGTTTGTTTATACTAAAACTCACTATCATGATATGGGAAGAAGCCATATGAAAGAGGTGATCTAGCTACATCTAATTTGTTAGGACTTCAGTCCAATTGCTCGTGCTGCCTTTGGTCCTTACTACAAGTTAAGGTAACTGCTTTGGATAGGACCAACTCTTATATAGTGTGATGGGTGCGCTGGGTTGTAAACATAAAGAATTAAGAACTCAATGGGACTATGCCCTTTGGACCATCATATGCAATCTCATTTACCATTACAAACAACCATTTTCGTAACTCAAACTTGTGAGAAGAAAAATTAATAAATAAGAGAAAAAGATAGATTTAAGTGTACATTCCAAGAGGAAGGAACCTATATAATAAATTATATAAGAAAAAATTTTGAATTAATTATAATATAGTAAGAAAATGAATCTGTTACTACGTTGACAAGAATTGAATGGAGCTTTATTTTTTATTCTCTTTTTCATTTTCCCCACTAACCAATTTACGATATCTATCTCATTAATAGTCACACTTTATACAACTTATACAATTAATTCAATTATTTTCCATTAAAAGCAAAATTAAACCAACCAAACCTCAAATTTTATAGATTGAATACATCCCTCTTGCATTGCTGGAAAAAAAAAGCTCAAACAATAAATGCATTTACTTAAAACACAGACCTTATAGCCTTTAAAAATGCATGTTGTTGAGATCACTGTAAGTGTCTATGATCGCAATAGTAATAATCGGTAAATACCGGATTGTCGTGCTTTGGGAACGGTTTATGGTTAAAATCTCAAATCTCAATCTAATTTTAGTATTAATTTTATTAAAGATTCAAATCAATATTTTAATAATCTAAACTAAAATCAAACAGAAATTAGACAATTGCTGATTCTTAAAACTATATTAATTGAAATTCTATGATAATAAAATATCATGTATTCATCTTTAATATTCATTTCAATTCATCTAAAATTTGTTCTAGTAGGTTATAGCACTGGTAATCCAAACCCTTTCTCAAAGTGTTTGATCCTATCAGCTAAATTGTCTAATACCCCCTCCCGAGGCATACGGTCAATAAACCAATGCAATAAACATAGGAATCACATGCAACTTCCGATAGAATCAAAAACCTCCTAGTCAATTGATTCTGGTAGGTCTATACTCTGATTATCCAATTATTGAACTTCTCTCTCGAGTTAGTTCAACAATCTAAGATCAATTTATAGTTGACCAATCAATAAAAGGCATTAAGAACACAGAATATAAAATAATACCTCAAAATAGATTAATTAAAACAAAAATCAAAGGTTTCTACAATCTAAATTACATCCTAAAAATTAAAATACTTAGTTGGGCATTGCAACTAGTTTACAAAACAAAGAATTAAACAAATAAAAGATCATACTATACAGATATGATCTTGTTCTTTGTCTCTCCCTTGTTTTGGTCTTCTTTGTACTTTGGCCTCAAAAGCAGTAGAAGCTTTGAACTGAATAATGAAAACCTAATTATACACTAATATGGATACCCTGATCGCAAGATCGCATTCAACAGACTGTGTTCTCACCATCATGACAAAAATCTGAAAATCCAATATACATGTCAAATTCATCACACAACACTGCGGTCCTGTTGTAGTTAACAAAAACAGATTGCATTTTTCTTTTGTTCTTGTTTTCTTCGTCCATTCTACCCTTACTACATCACTTAATTACAAATTTTCCATCATGAATTGTGCCCCACTTTTGGTTCCTAATTTGATGCCAATCGAGCCTTCTCCTTTTCTTCATTTTTACACCATCTGCCATTCCCAAATTCCAGTAGTGCCCCTTGCTTAGTAAACAAAATCATGCATATGCCATTTTCTTTTGTGCTTTGACATTTTTGCCCCTCAAATCATATGTTGTTTTGCCCTAGAAATTACATTTTGCTTCATTTGTTTTGGGTTGGACTGAGGTGGGTGTGGACTACGATGGGCTTTGCTTTGGGCTTTGTACACTTGATGAATGAGCCTTATACAGTATGTTGTGTTTCATTTTTCCTTGGGCTTTTTACATTACTATATAATATTTTAAAGAGAATTTTACAGAAAATAGCATTATTATAAAAATATTTTCGAAAAAATTTCGTTTAATTTTGCTTTTATCATTTATATCAACGTTTTTGTTTTATTTTCGTTAATAC
>JAJIYU010021472.1:0-10050 GCA_030144865.1 Tinospora cordifolia | reverse complement strand
CGTGATTTTATCGGTTATTAATCGAGGCAAACGATCCTGACCATCGGATCGTTCTCGATTGCAGTATTAGATCTTCGATCGGGCGGGTTGAATCTGAGCGCTTGGATCGTCTTCGAGCGCATCATTCATTTCGCGATCGACAGAACGCAACTTTTTGGACCATCGGATGATCATCGAGTGCTGCGTGCGGATCTTGATCGCGATCAACGAATCTCTTCCCAGTCGTCGGATGGTCCTTGATCGCGATGCGTTCGCGATTTTCGACTGCGCTTTTTATCTGGCCCGTTGGATGTTCCTCGATCGCAGCACGTTCACAATCGATGATCACGCTGGAGTTGTGAGCCGTTGGATCTAGTGGATTAAACGTGGGCCGTTGGATCTAGCTTATTCGGTGCATTCGGGTGCCGGTTTTGGTTCGATCTCGTTCGTTGGATCTGGAAACTCGTTTGTGAACCGTTGGATCTCAGTGATCTGGTGCATCCGGGCGCATGGTGCGGTTCCGATCGTGGCCGTGAGATCTCAGAACGTGCAGATGATGGATTTCTGGCCGTTGGATCGTATTTCTAATTACAAAATTACTTCCTAAAGTTTCTATAATCCGAATTTTAGCAATTACCCACTTTCTAATTGTATAAATTATTCTATTTTATGTACTTACTAATATTTTCCCCTTTCTAATTTACTTAATATTGTATTTATTAGATATTTTTCCATTTCTTTAATATCTTTAATTAAATAATCCATACTTACTATTTCCATGTACTTTTATTTATTTCATATTTCATTTTCAGATAATAATTCATGTAATTATACACTGATAAATACATTTTATTTAATTATATGAATTTTTCTATGTACATATTCCTATAATATGTAGTATTCACATTAATTGTGCTAGCACACACTTTGTTCATTCACATATTAGCCAATATGTGTATGTACTTTATTTCTATTTATTTCTTAAGCAATTCCTTAAATTTTATAATTAATTCTACTAAACCTTAATTTTCATTTAATTAAGGTCTTATTTGTTTAATTTTTACTATATTTCTAATATATTTTATTTTTCATGTGCCAACCCACCATTTGCACCCAAAATTTCTTAAAATATTTGAAATTAATTTATTCAACTTATTTTATTTATTTTAAATTATTTGACAAAATTCTGGGATATTACATAGAGTCACGGTAGCACGATAAAATAAAGGGTGTTAATGGACACTGAAATTTTTCTACTTAAAAAAATTATATTATTGCATGCTAAAATAAATTTTTGACTTGTAGATAATGCCAAGAGGTCGAGGTAGACCCAAGAGAGGTGCGGCTAGAGGCAAGGATCGAGCTGAGATGGGGCATACTGATGAGGGCACTCCTGTGACACCGACACAGGTAGTGGTTACCTTGACACCAGAGGCCATCACCAAGATGATGCAGAGGGCAGTGGAACACGCTGAGGACCAGTAGCCATTACATCACCACAGCCATCAGTACCGATATAGCCATAGGTGTATCCATAGTTATCGACAGAAACACCGACATAGGCTCAGCCTCAAGTTCATCAGGGGTCCACTTCCATGGAGGCAGTACCACATAATAGATCTATTGGGTTTGATAAGGAGTAGAAGGATCTATTGGTAGAGTTCCAAAAGCTACATCCCAGTGCTTTTGAGGGGACTGGTGATTATACGGAATCCAACAGGTGGTTCACAAAGATGAATAAGCACCTAGACACTATGGAGGCATATGGGCCCAGGAAAGTGGCACTGGCAGTGCATCAATTGGTAGTAAGTTTTTCTCAACTGCAAGAAAGAGACACCTACAGTTAGAGTTTGTCAATCGAAAGTAGCGAACCATGACAGTCACAGAATACGAACAGAGATTTACAGAGTTGGCTAGATTTTCTCCGCCCTTGGTCATAGATGAGCACTCTAAGACGGATTGCTTTATTGATGGGTTGAAAGTGGAAATATGAAAGATCTTGGCACCGCTTAAGTTGATGACTTTATGGATACGGTGGAGAGGGCACAGATCTTGGAGAAAAACCTAGAGTTTGAGCAGGTATTGAAGGTTAAGAAGAGGGCTAGGTCAAAGAAGGCCATGAGACCTTCACAAAAGAAGCCAAGCAGACAGGAGGAGTACAGAGCACCTCAGCCTCAGAGCCAGACTCAGACTCATGATAGACAGCAGACCCAGTAGACTCGACCTATCCGTGTGATTGATGATCAAAGGGAGAGGGCTAAGAACTAAGGGTTATGTTTTGTATGTAATCAGAGAGGCCATTTGGCTAGAAGTTGTCCTACCAGAGCACCAGCTCCCGCCTCTCAGTAGTTGCAGCAGACACGTGGGCAGAGTAGTGGTACATAGTAGAGACAACAGCCATAGTCACAGCCACAATAGAGAAACTAGGCCCGACTGTATGTTGTAAACGCCCAAACAAATCGCACTCCAGCAGTAGAAGGTACATTTCTTTTGTTTGGCATTACTATCTAAGTTTTGTTTGATTTGGGTGCCACTAGATCTTTTATTTCTGATAACCTTGTAGATAGGTTACAATTGGTAATGAGTCTGTTGCCAGTGACATTAGATGTGGCCACACCCATAGGGACTACTGTGAGTTCGAGGAAATACTGTAGATGTGACATTAGGTTTGGAGACAAGCTGATTTTAGTTGATCTCTGTGCACTCCATTTTCATGGATATGATGTGATATTGGGTATGGACTGGCTAACCCAATATCAAACACAGATCGATTATTAGAGACGAAGGGTGATGGTGAAGCTACCATCTGGAGAGGTACTGAAGATGAATGGAGACATGCATAGATTGCCAAAAAGTCCTATGCTAGTCATGTTATACTCTATAAAATTGAAAGAAAACCTTAGACAAGTATTAGAAGAGGATACCGAAAAGTCTAGGGAAATACACCTGTAGTATGGGAATATGCAGATGTGTTCCCAAATGATCTACCTAGACTCCCACTACACAGACAATTGGACTTCAAGATCAAATTGCATCCAGTCACTGACCCCATAGCCATTCCACCCTACAGAATGGCACCGGTAGAATTGATTGAGCTAAAGACACAATTAGATGAGCTCCGCGAGAAGGGATTCATCAGACCTATCAAATTGCCATGGGGAGCTCCGGTACTATTTGTGAAAAAAAAGGATGGATCCTTGAGATTGTGTGTAGACTACCAGAGGTTAAATCAAGCAACGATAAAGAACAAATACCTGCTACTTGGAATGGAAGACCTCTTTGATCAGTTGAGGGGAGCCACTCATTTTTCCAAGATTGATCTACGGTTAGGGTATCACCAGCTAAGGATTAGAAAGTCTGACATATACAAGACAACTTTCAGAACTCGATTGGGAGTAATCCCTGGGGGAGTAATCTTAGAATCTTATAGATCCTGTTAGCTCCTCTATTCATTTTTGAATGCATCTCATATCACTATATAAGATATATATTCGATTTGTATTGTAATATTTTAATTTAATAGAATATTAATAATATTTATTCTAAATATTATATTATATTATTCTATTCTATTTTTTTTACTTATATTTTTATTTTAGTTTGACCAACGTGCCAACTGCATTTATGGATCTGATGAACAGAGTGTTCAGACAGTACCTAGATTGGTTGGTCATAGTATTTGTGGATGACATCCTAATCTACTCTAGATCGAAGGTAGAACACGTTGAGCATTTGCATATTGTTTTGGAAGTATTGAGAAGAAATGAACTGTATGTTAAGCTCAGCAAGTGTGAGTATTGGATGAGAAGGGTAAAGTTCCTTGGCTATGAGGTTTTGGCAGAAGGAATATCAGTAGACTTTGAGAAAGTAGAGGTAGTATCAAACTAAAAGCAACCTATGATTGTCACAAAAATCAGAAGCTTCCTAGGTTTGGTTGGATAGTACCACTGGTTCATCCAAGATTTCTCAAAATTGGCCGGACCAATGACCAAGCTAACTAGAAAGGGAGAGAAATTCATTTGAAATGATAAGTGCGAACAAACATTCCAAGAATTGAAGAAAAGGTTGACTTCAACACCCATTCTAGTTACGCCTACTCATGGTGTGAGGCACACTTTATCCACCGATGCTTCGTTGATTGGTTTAGGCGTGGTGTTGATGCAAGAGGAAAAGGTAGTAGCGTATGCTTCAAGGCAATTGAAGATCAATGGAAGGAACTACCCTACCCATGATTTAGAGTTGGCAACGATTGTGTTTGCACTGAAGATCTGGAGACACTACCTCTATGGGGAGAGCTTTGATCTATTTTTAAATCATAAGAGCTTGAAATATGTTTATATTCAAAAAGAATTAAATCTAAAGCAAAAAAGGTGGGTAGAATTTTTGAAGGATTATGATTTTCAGCTGTACTACCATCTGGGTAAGGCCAATATGGTGGCTGATGCACTTAGCAAACAAATTAGCAAGAAAGATGGGGACAGAGGAGAAATGTACCAGTTAATCGGTGAATATAACTTGGGTATTGCGTCAGATGAGAAAGGAACATATTTGTATGCTATGGCTTGCCAATCGAATTGTAGATCTTAGAGAAGGTCTTAAACAAGGCAAGCATACAGACTTGAGGATCAATGTAGAGGGTATACTGAGACTGGGGAACATAATTTGTGTGTTGGGTAATGGACAGTGCAGAAGAACCATCCTAGATGAAGTTCATCAGACTAAGTACACAATGCTTCCAGGTGGTGACAAGATGTACCAGAACCTCAAGAAAACCTACTGGTAGAGGGGCATGAAAAGGAACATAGCCCAATATGTCTCTAGATATTTGACATGTTAGCAAGTGAAGGCAGAGCACAAAAAACCTTTAGGGATGTTACAACCACTTTCGATACTAGAATGGAAGTGGGACAATATCGCAATGGACTTTGTTAGCGACCTGCCGAGCAATCAAAAGGAAGAAGACACTGCATGGATGATTATGGATCGTCTAACGAAGGTAACACACTTCCTACCTATTCGGTATACTGATCCCGTCGGGAAACTTGGAGAGCTATATGTTAGGAAAATTGTAAGACTCCATGGTGTTCCCAAGACCACAGTGTCTAACAGAGATTCAAGGTTCACTTCTCAATTTTAGCAGAGTTTGTGAAAAGAGCTAGGAAGCAGACTCACCATGAGCACTACATTCCATCCTTAGACCGATGGGCAATCTGAGAGTGTCATTCAGATATTAGAAGATATGCTAAGAGCTTGTGTCCTTGATTTCAAGGGCAAGTGGAGCAAGTATCTACATTTGGCAGAGTTTGCCTACAATAATGTAATACCCCCAGAATTTTGTCAAATAATTTAAAATAAATAAAATATGTTAAGTAAATTAATTTCAAAAATTTTAAGAAATTTTTGGGTACAAATTGTGGGTTGGCACATGAAAAATAAAATATATTGGAGATATAATATAAAATAAGCAAATAAGACCTTAATTTGATAAATAAATGAAAATTGTAATGTACGTGCATTTATTAAAAATAAATCAAACATTATGTAAATATTAATTTATAATTACATAAATTATTATCTGAAAATGAAATATGAAATAAACAAAAATACATGGAAATGAAAAATGTAGATTATTAAATTATTGGCATTAAATATATTGAAGAAATAGAAAAATGTCTAATAAATACAATATTAAATAATTAGAAAGGAAAAAAATAATGGTAAGTCCCTAAAATAGCATGATTTGTGCAAAAATCAATGTTTACACAAATTAGAAAGTGAAATTGGGTTGATAATTGTCAAAACTCGGATAATAAAAGCTTTAGAAGTTGATTTTGATAATAGAAAGTGCATCCAACGATCAGGATCGAGTAATCATCACGATCTGCAATCCAATGGCTCAGATCAAAACCAAAACAATGCCTAGATGCACCGAATCATCAAGATCAAACGGCTCACGATCGATCGTTTCAATCCAACGGTCCAAATCACAAGCGCAAAACATTAATCGCGAAATGGGACCGAACACAGTGGTTGAGGAAGATCGGACGGGCCAGATCAAAAGCGCAGTCGGAGATCGCGAATGCACAGCCATCGAGGATCATCCGACGCCTAGACAAGATTCGTTGATCGCGATCAAGATCTGCACGCAGCATCCAATGATCATCCGACAGTGCAGAAAGTCGCGTTCCGTCAATCACGAACTGAGTGATGCGCTCGAGGACGATCCGAACACTGAGATTGTGGCTCTAATAAATCCGAGGTTCGCGTGCGAAACCTGAGGAAAATCTAATGGCATAAATGCAATCCGCCTGATCCGAGTACGTATGCGTGATATGAGGAAAATCTGACGGCTCTGATCCGTTGCTCCGAGATTAATATCCGAAAAATTGGAAAAAAAATTGATTAAATACTCCAAAAATTTGAAAAAATCAGTTTCTAAATTCCCAAAAATTTCCAAAAAAATTACTTGCTAATCTCATATGCTTGGGAGGCACGAAAATTTGAAGAATTGGCAAGTTTCCCATAAGATGAAACTCCAAACTTGCCATTCTCCACTCTTTTGAATTCTATATAAACACCCCCCATGCTCACAATTCATCTCATCCCAAGAAACAAGAGTTGAATTGTCATCTTGTTTTCTAAGCCCTCTTCTTGGCTCCCCTTCTCACTTTCTTTTCTCTTTTGTGTGTGAGAATTTCATTGGTTTGGGAATTGGTTTTGGGTGATCTTCTTGGTGTTTGAGCTTTGGGAAACATTGCTTCAACTTTGGGGAGAAAGCAACACAAAGTGGAAGTGATTTCTTAAACATTCCTTTTTCTTATTCAAAGTTCTAACATGTTCATTGTGTGTATGGTTTTAAAAATCAAAAGATTTTCAGTTCTAGCATTCTAAAATGTTTTTCAGTTTTAGATTTGATTCATATTTGAATTTATGCATGCATATTAATCATGTCATGCCTAGTATCATGTTTAGGTTTTATTTCAATATGTGATGCATGATTGAGAATGTTCCATGATTGAATTTTCAGTTTGATCATATGCTGAATTTATTTATTTAATCTCATGTTTTGAAATTTATTTTATGATTCTAGAATATGTGATTTAACAAAGATGATGGTGATAATAACCACGTACCATCATAGCACAGATGTGGGTTGCTATGGATGTTCTTTTCATATGATTAGATCATATGGTTTTAAGACCAAAGTACTTGGTTGGTGGGTAATGTCCCTTGAAGTCCAAAAGTCGAATGAAATTGGCTAAGAAAAGCCATATTTCACTCTAAGGAGGTACTTTGTTAAGAACATAAAGGGCCTCAAAAACCCTTTTGGTCTAAATTACAACTTTAAACAATTGGTTGTTCGAAACGCCTAATGTATGCAAGTGTTTGAATTATGGATGTGCTATTATTTTGAGTTTGAAAAATGGTTGTTTGATAAAGATCCACTGAGCTTTGTGCTCACCCCTTCCTCTCTTATTTTTCTTAGGAAATTAAATCATGCAGGTTATGGACATTAGATAGTTTTTTTTTTGTTTTAGCAAGTTTCTATTTTCTTAAAAGCCTCATTTCAATGTAAGGGCATGTTGCCCAATTTTGATTGAGACTTTCGCTAAAAGTTAGTATTTTTATTTTGAGATTATTGATCAACGATGTACTAGTTTACATTACAAAGTTATGTATTTTCTTTTATTAATAAAGAAGTTGAATTTTTCTTTACCTTTAATTGCCTTGATTTTGTTAAATGTGAATTTGTACTATTGAATTTATTCTAAGGCATGTGGTATTGAAAAATAGAAAGTCAAGTGTGTGTCAATTGTAAAGTAACATAACCCAACCCGCCAATTGGTTAAGTCCACTGTCGAATAATGGTGGTTGTCCAAAACTCAAGGAATGTGGGGGTTGAGGTGTTACAAATAATAATTATCAGGAGAGCATACGGATGGCCCCATATGAAACGCTCTATGGCAGACCTTGCAGATTGTTGTCTTGTTGGGCAGACTTTGAGGATCAAGTTCTCACAAGACCAGAATTGGTAGAAGAAATGAACATTCAGGTAAAGAAGATTCAGAAAAGGCTAATGACAACTCAGAATAGGCAGAAAAGTTATGCGGACAAAAGAAGAAGAACTATAAAATTTCAAGCGAGTGATAGGATTTTCCTGAAGAGGAGTCCACAGAAAGGGATTAGATGGTTTGGAATCAAGGGGAAGCTAGCACAAAGATTTATTGGTCCGTTCGAGATACTCAAACAGGTCGATGAGTGCGCCTACGAGCTGGACTTGCCAAATTGTATGTCCTCGGTCTATAATGTATTCCATGTATCGATGTTGCGGAAGTACGAGCCAGACCCATCGCATGTCATACAATGAGAGGAGGTCGTACTTCGAGACAATGCAACTTGCGAAGAACTAGCAGTCAGAATACTAGACCGTAAGGTGTAGAGTCTCAGGACTAAGGACATTCCTTTGGTCAAGGTGTTGTGGAGACATCATGATTTGGAAGATGCGACCAGGGAGTTGGAAAGTAAGATGCGAACTAAATACCCAGCTCTTTTCACCAGGAACACCTGACAGGATAACATCAAATAGGCACTTGTACTTTTAAATTTCGATGAAAAAATTCTTTTAAGGAGCGTGGATTGTAATAGCCCAAATTTTTATGTAACATGAGCACGTCGCAATAAAATTAAAAATATATATAATTTTTAACTAAGTGAATTAAATAAAAATAATATATATATATATATATATATACATACATACATACATACATACATACATACATATTTTGAATATCATATGGCATAAGTATGCTTTTATATATATATATATATATATATTAATAAAACAAGTGAAATAGACATAAGTATGTTTATATATATAAGGCTTAGGGTACACAACAAAGCATACAAAAAAAAAAAGAGCTCACTCTCATTTTTCTCAAGTCCTAGAGCTAGAATTAAAAAAAAAATCTGGAGTTGGGATTTGGAATCAAACAAACAAAAATCCAGATTTTTGTTTTCATTCACATTTTTTTGGGTTTGAGATTAAAAAAAAAGGAAGAGAGAAAAGTCATTGTTTTCTTTTCTCATTCACATTTTAGAAAAAATTTTCAAGATTTTCAAGAAAAAGAACGAAATCCAGATTTGCGATTTTTGGAACAAAAATCTAGATTCCTTCATTCATGTTTTTGGTTTGCGTTCAAATTTCTGATTTTTCATTCACATTTCTGGCATGATTTGGATCAAAAACCAGTAATACACAGACCGGATCTGAAGCAAATCTTGCTAGATTTGCAAAACTAGCCACGATCTATCAAGCTGTGTGTGATTTGGGTTGTGCAGCTGCAGGTGCATCTTCCAACTGCTTGTTGTCTGCCATTGCTACACCTCAATGTCAGCTCGCCTCTATTTTCATTGTTGTTGCTACATCTATCTAGCTACTGCACCTTGTTCGTGAAGAAGGACTTTATGCAACGACTGGTCTGTGTTGTCCATAAAGGAGAAGAGCAACCCGCGGTGCACCTGTTGCATTCTTTCATGTTGAAGAAATGGGAACTAGCCGTTGTTGGTTTGGCGAAGAAGAAGACGTAGAAGAAGAGGAAAAAAAATTGGATCTACACAATTTTTTAAACCCAAAAACTGTGATAAATGAAACCAGTAGGTGCTGATTGCTACTGCAATGAATCATAAACTTGAACGAGGAAGCAACCACAGTTTGGGACCAGAGGGAGCTGCTGGTGCTGTTGGTTCGTTGAAGCAACAGTGGTGCATTGCTACTGTGATCGTCAGTTTCACGCGAGGAAGAAGAATGCATTTGCGTTTTGCTATGCGCGCAAAGAAAAAAAATAGCAGAGAAGTATAAAGATTTATTCATTTATTTTTTCTCTAAATTGAAATTAGTTAGAAGTAGATTGTTTAGATTATAAATGTAAAAAATTAAATTTCTCTTAGTAGTTGAAGTATAACACCCCAACCCCCACGTTCTTTGATTTGAGAGTTGGACATAACCACCGTTCCTTTTGACGGTGGACTTAACCAATTGGCGGGTCGGGCCGGTGTTACTTTACAAGC
>JAJIYU010021471.1:0-10041 GCA_030144865.1 Tinospora cordifolia | reverse complement strand
TATATATATATTTCTTTTTTTTTTTGCAGGGATATATATCTGTTATTACTGGATACAGGTTATTATTAGGTTATTTTTTGGAATATGATTTTTTTTTTTGGAATATGAATTTTTTTATTAGGTTATTGTAAATTACATGTTAATATGTTATTGTAGGTTACAAGTTATTATTAGGTTATATTTTGGAACATGGTTTTTTTTTTTTTTTTGGGAATATGAATTTTTTTATTAGGCTATTGTAAATTATATGTTAATAAGTTATTGCTGGTTATAGGTTATTATAACTATATGTTAATCTGGTATTGCTAATTACAAGTTATTATTGGGTTATTGTTTAGAACATGGTTTTTTTTTTTTTGTGGAATGTGTTAAATTTAAAAATATTAATAAAGCTTATATTTTATTACAAATGGGTTTATATATATCATTTGAATTTTTTCAAAAAAATATTGGGCTTTTTTGTCTAAAAAAAATGTGTAGTCCACCCAACCCACCCGACCCGACATCGGGTCGGGCGGGTTAGGCCCTTTGGTCGGGTCGAGTCGGGTGAAAAATAAAGTCACCCGACTAGGTCGGGTCAGATGACTTTTGGTGTTTCCACCCGACCTGACCCGAACCGTTTACACACCTAGATCTAGGATGTGTAATCACAGGTACACAAAGGATTGATGATGGAAAATGACTCAAAACAACACAAATCAACTAATTACCATGGTAGGGAAACACGCTACCACGATAACTAGAGCCTTAAATGAAGAAGAACCTGAAAATCACAAGTGCGATAGTTGAAACAGTGGTGCAACAGGAAATTGTTACCATGGTACAACTACCATGCTGACCAGACTGAACATCACAATAAGAATTCATTACCATGGTAGGTAACTAGAGCGTTAAACAAAGAAGAACCTAGAAAATCACAACCACAATAGTTGAAATAGTGGTGCATCAAGAAATCGTTATCGTGGTACACTACCCTAGTAACCAAAATGAACATCACAACAGGAATTCGTTACTATGGTAGGTGATCGTGGTAACTAGAAGACCAAAATTCAAGGTGGAATACACTACTGAGGTATACTATCGCGGTAACCAGAAGACGAGTTCAAGAACAGTATAACTACCATGGTAGGGCAGAATTTGACAGATTTTGACAGATTGTAGGATTTCTAGATTTGTGTTTCGCTCGGACTACCACGAACAGCTACCGCGGTAATGCGATTGAAAAAGGCAACTTAAAAGGTGTTGAGCAGTTTAGGGCCTCAACTATAAATGGAGAAGTGCTTGGACTGTTTGGGCATCCATCATCCATTGTAGATACATTCAATTATCATTATGGGGACATTATCTAAAGTTCTTGAGATCAAGGAGGAGGTTTAGATAGAAGTGGTAGAGGAGCTAGAGCAAGGAGCAAGTGAATAGCAAAGAGAAAGCATTCTAGTCTCTCTAGTATAATTTACAATGTTTATAATCCTTGTTTCTGTATTGTTTACACTATGTTACGCTAAACTTTCCATTATAGGATGTAACTTCAATTGCGAGAACCCTTAATTCTGAGTTTTGATTAATCTATATTGATGTGTTGTTTTCTATCTTAAGTTCTTAATGCTTTCTATTTACTAGCCATAGATAGGAAGATTTTAGAGTGTTAAACAAACTTGGGAGAGAGGTTTGATAGTTTGATAATCAAGTTATAGACTTAGACAAATCAATTGACTGGGTGGTCGTTAATTTTATAGGAGGTTACACGTGAAAAATAGACATTACTAAATTAGATATTTTGTTATACACCTCAAGAAAGGATATTAAGAACCTTGACTAATAGGTATTAAGAAAACCTAGGAGGAAGTTTGTAACACCCAGACTCCCAATCGGACCTCCCGTCACATGCTATGGGTCTAGCGAGGAGATGCGCCCCCTTAGGCGGAGATGTCTCACGTGCGAGTCGTCGCTCGTTGAGAATTGAAATGCTACTTAAATTGTTTATGTCAAAATCTCTTTCTTCAAATTCAATTTCCTGATAGTTCTCAAAAAAATCCATAGAAACACATTTTTCATAAAACAAAAGATCAAAATAATTTTCCAGTATATTCATTGAATCTCTATGGTTAGATAAAACAAACTAAAAATCATAAATCATAAATTATTAATCAGAATCACGAATTTCAAATCGTAAATCATGCAGCGGAATTTCTTCAAAAAAAACTTCCATTAAAACAATAACTGTTAAACATATAATATCATTCAATGGTTATATTAAAACATTGAAATACTTTTCAAGTCCAAACTAAAATAAAATACATGTAAATTGGTTCAATAAAACAAGCAAAATAAAATCTCCAAATCCTTCTATCCCGGATAACCTCCCCCATGAGGTTTTCAATCTAAAGTGAGAGTCTTCAGACGTAGACTGCTACACGCTACATTTATGTGTTCCTGAAAATATAAAACAGAGTGAGCTCGAAAGCCCCATTGATCAATCCTATAATCACATGCATTATATTAATCAAAATTCAAAACATTACAAAAACTTTCACACATTAAACGTTTCAAACATTCATTTGATTTTGGTTGTAATCTAAGACTGGAAGAGTGTTCAGATTACTATCGGTATTCCCTATGATCTGAATCAAAAACAAATCTCAGGTAACGCCTAAGTCTGGTTACCTATCAAAATCACAATCTAAGGGAGTATACTTACTACCACGTAATACCATCTCTCAAGGACTTCTAACTATCTCAAACAGCTCAAGGTTGAGAATATCTACGATCTGCCTTGTGGCTTGTTAATCTTAAGCAATGACATATAGGAGATACCACCTTGATCCGCTTCGGGCTCATCGATCCCACCGATACGTAGATTCTTAATAATCCATTATCTTACTTTTAGTTTCACAAACAAGTTCAATCATACCCAAGCATTTCACAATCCAATAGAGAATTAATCAAATTGTGCATGCAATTCAACAGCAGTCTGAATAAATAACAAATGTTATAAAATGTAATTTACATTATAGCCAAATGAATAATTAATATTATGTAATGCAATTATTATATTTATGCATGTCATGAAATAATCATGCGTGAAATAAAATAGTTTCTCATTCATCACACCATCATCTAAGCACACCAAATAATTTCAATCAATTTCATTATAAAATTACGCCCACCTGATTCCACAGACCTTTTGGGCTACCTTGCTTTCCTTCGAGTTATTCGATACTCAAAAATTGTAAAATCTGAAATTTAATAATCAATAAAAATTTTCTGAGTTCCTAATTCATATTCAAATTTATTCGAAAATATTCTTAAGCTCAAATAATTTTTAAAATAATTAGAAAGTCTAAATACCAATTTCAGTTAATTTAGGGTCATTCAAATTTCAAAATTTCTTATAATCTAAACAAAACAATTTCTAAGTCCTTATGTCTTATTTATAATAATTTTAAAGATACTCTAAAGTTTAGATACTTACCAAAAGTTCTCTACTTAAATTTTCAACTAATTTGCTCCGATCAAAATAAGATCATTTTTTAATGTATTTCTAGGTTCTCAAGTGTTTATCCAAATTATGTTCAAACATACTTCTAAGCTTATATTTTATAAAAATAACACATCTACTAAATTAAACTTTTTAATATAAAAATAAAAACTCTAATAATTTATTATCAAGTTTCTACAATTTATCAACTTCCAAATAATTTATTTAGATATGATTGAATAATTTAAAAACACTAAGACTTGAATTTGGGTTCCAAAAATAATTCACTTATGTTCAATAAAATTCATTCTACTTAAAATAAGATTTTTATATTTAAAATTTGAACTAAACTCCAAATTATTAATTTATCACAAAAAAATCTCTAAGCCACTCTTTTAAAATAAATTATTCATGTCATGGAAAATTATTCATCTTCTAGATAATAACTCTAAATCATAGATTTATTAAATAATAGGTTCCAAAATAAAATAATTTTATCTTAAAACTTTTTTCTAAAATGATTTATTTCTACTTGAATAAGAAAAATTCTAATATTTACTATTTGCATCAAGCTTCCAAATAAAATTTAATTTATAGTTTGTCGAAACTTCGAAGCCCTTAAACTTTGACATCCATATTTCAAACATCCATCCAAAATCCACATAGATCAAAAATAATAGTTCTAAAAGGCTTTAAATTCATATTTTAACTACTAAAAGTTTAAATTTTTTTTCTAAATTTCATTCTTCGCATCTAAAATCAAAGAAAAATAAATTTTGAACTATCTAGAATTTGAAATCAAAGATTTAAAAGTATTATAACTTTCAAACTATCTAGAATTTGAAATCAAAGATTTAAAAGTATTATAACTTTCAGATATGAGTTCAAAACTAGGGCATTGCCTTTCGTCTTCGTCATGCGAACAAGCGTAGCAATGATTTCTGTTTTGTTCCTCTTCGTGCAACAACGCCCAAACAGTAGCACACATTCTTCACAAACATATTGCACATCATGGTAGCTGTTAGTTTCCTTCCTCTTTTTCGTTCATCATCTTCATCAAAACACACCAGTTCTAACCCCAAAATTAGATCTGAAATCACGCCACACACCAGCTGGTTTTCTTCGTCTTTCCCTTCACGACCAGCCACACACACAAATCACGAACAACACCTCATCTCCATCTCCATCTTCATGGCCAACAGCTTCATATAAACAGATATTGCACATCACAACACCACAACAACTTTCATCTTGTTCGTCAAACCCTAAAATGGCCAACAAAAACCCATATTTTCTTGTTTGTTCATCACGCCAACAAGCACCCTTCTTCTTCTTCACTCTTCCGGCAACAGCTAAAATCAACCACCACCAGCTATATTTTATTTTATTTTATTTTTTCCCACAGTTTCATGCCCAAACCAGCAAGCCCTCACTTTCAGATTTTGAAATTTCTTCTTCTTTCTTGTTTGATCGTCATACTCCAACGTAATGAAACCCCAAATCACAAACCACACGAACCCTAGGTTTTGGTTTTGTTGCTTCATAGTTTTTCTTTCTTTCCTCTTTTGATCATCTTCTTTCTCTGTTGGTGATGTTCCAAACTTTTCTAGATTTCTCTCTTTTTTTTTCCAATCGGTTGAGCACCGATTTTTTTAACTTCTTCTTTATTTTTCAATCAAATGATTTATTTATTTATTTATTTATTATTATTATTATTATTATTATTATTATTATTATTATTGATCTAGTGTAACACCCCAACTTTTAATCGGACCTCTCATCATGTATTATGGGTCATCGCCCATTGAGAATCGGAATACTATTAAAATTTTTCTTTCTGTCAAAATCTTTTCTTTGAAATCAAGTTTACAATAAATAATTTTCAGATAAATACCTAGAAATACATATTGCACTAAACAAAAGATCAAAATAACATTTCTCTGTGTTCATCGAAATTCATGTAACAAATAATAAAAAATCATCAGAGTAAATGCGACAGCGGATGAAAACATCAAAATTATCTTACACTGATTTAATCATTTAAAATCCAATACCAAGATGATTACATATAAAACAGTGAAATTAAATTTCAAATGAAAATTATACATGCAGTTCGGTTACAATGAAATAAATAAGATGCAAGCTCTAAAGCCTCTGTAACACCCCGACCCTCCCGCGGGTTCCCTCGGGCCGCGCTCGCTCAGAATGCGCGCCCGTTCGACTGGGAAGTCGCCGCCGCGTCGTCCGCCGAGAGCCGGAGCGCTACTAAAATCTAATCTCTCAAATCTATTCTCAGGTTATGTTTCTGTCTTTCAGATAATAATAAAATCATTTTAAATAGTCATCAATTTTTTGACATAAACTTCTAATTAAATAAAATGGATAGGTGCAATTTCAAATGAAATAAAAACATTGAGTTCAAATTTAAACAATTTAAAAACCTCCAAATAATTCCAAAACATTTAATCAAGTGTAAAATGTTTAGACCAAAAGGCAAGAAAATGGGCACATGCCCAATTTAGTCAAATACAAAGATAAAATGCGCAGCAAAGACTATCAACCTCTTCGGCGAGGTTTCAAAACAACTGAGTCCTCTGCGATGTCCATCGACTCGTGCTATCTCAAAAAAATCACCTGAAAAAAAGAAAGGGGGTGAGCTCGAGAGTCCAGTGGATCATACCTATACATCGCTAGCATTATTTAAACCAGAAAACAAACACGCAAACACTTACATTACATTAGGCGTTTCACACATTTATTTGTTTGTTATAACCTATGACTGGAAGAATTCATAACCCTCTCGGTAAGCCCCTGTGATCCGGGAGCGAATCCGGGTACGCTATATAGCCATACCGTGGGGACCACAGCCTAAGGAAGGGGGAACGCTCTACAACCATTACCAACTTTCGAAGACCATATCAGCTATCACAAACAGCTCTCTAGTGGGGGTACCTACGATGCGCTTAAGGCTAATCCATCGCAAAAAAACTCACGACGCGCCATTAGCTCGTCCATTGCACCAGTACGTGTGTTCTTAATCATCCTTTAATCTTCTTTAATTTCACAATTATTCCAAGTCATGCCAATCAGCCATCAACGTAAAATAAATTTTCAAATGAAGAAGTTTGCATGCTTGAACATTCAAGAAAAACGTTTTAATGGAACTAACTATGCAAAATACTAAAACAATATAACCAGTCATTATGGATTCACATACATCATTCCAAACAAAATTCACTAAGATCCTAGCATGCTTCTAGCTACATTAAAAGTAAACAGGCATCATGTTTTGCATTCAAAATCTAAATAAGGCTAGGGAGAATGACAATCACACCCACCTTAATTTTTCTTCTGCAGTCGCTCGCGCCTCCGTGTCGCCTCAACAATTTTGATCTGAAATAGAAATCAGGATAAATAATTAATTAATTTTTTCGAGTTCCTCCTATTCACCCGAAGTTTCCTTCAAACCTTCAACTAAATATTTTCTTCTTCCATATGACATATCTAACTTCTTATTTTTGCATTCGTATTAAAAGTAACTATATTACGAACAAAATAAGACTTCTCAATCTAAAATCTACGCTAATCTCTAAAAATATCATTTGTCACGTGAAACTTTCTAAGCCTTCGTGTTGCATCCTTCGCATTTATTTTCCAAGAAATTTTCAACTTTCATAAATTTAGAATTCTAGGAATGTATATATTATACTTCTTCTACCATGTATATTCACTCTCAATTAAATTAGAATTAAATCTACAAAATCATATCTCTACCATCAAAATAATATATCTACTAAAATATTGATTAGGCTTCAACTTCATATATTTATATATTTTTTTCTACATGAAGGCTTGATTTCCTAGGCTTCATTTCGCGCGTCAAAATCACACAAATAACAAATAATAAATAAATTTTCAGCCATCGAAGAAAATTTAGGAATCAAAACTATGAATCATAAAAATGTAAGAACGTTGAAATCAAAATTATACCACTGTTCAACTTTCCTTACGCGCGACTCGCGCAACTTTCGGATTTGCAATTCCTTTGCGAAGCACGAACTAGTAGATGCAACAACTTCAATGAAAAAGATGAATTCACAACAAGGAGCAGCAACTCTTCTTCACGGTGAGCAGTTGTCCAACAAAAATGCTCCGAGCTGATAGTGAAATGTGGTAATGGCAGACACCAAGTAGTTGAGCAACCCAGAATCACGCACCAGCAACTAGATCTGGTAGCTGGACCACCAAATCACGTGATTGAGCTAGAACAAAACCAAATCACGTATCAAGATCACTAGTAGCTGGAGAACTGAAGACGCACCAGCAGCTGCTTATTTCTTCTTTTTGTGTCCACGGAACAAGGAACGCACCAGCTAGCTAAAACGCACAGCCACAATCACGTTCGGCTTCTTTCGTTCATCCAAAAACCCAACACCTTCCCTTCACGGACCAAACCAGCAGCTATGAATTTATATTTCGTTCTCTGTTTTTCTCTGTTTGTTCATCCAAATCACAGCAAGCTGAAAACGCACCAACACGAACTGCAACAAAACACACCACGGCCGGACAGCAAGCAGATCCGGCGAGCTTGGGATGTTTTGGTGGCTAGTTTTGTAGATCTAAACTGGTGTTGTGGCTGGTTTGTGTAGATTTTGGGCTAGATCATGGCTGGTGGTGTGTAGACTTGCTAGACTCTCCTTCTTCAGTCCGTCTTGTTTTTCACGGTGAGCAGCAATGAGAATGGAGGTTGTAGCTCTCTTCCTCAGTCTGTCTTCTCCTTCACGGGTCGGATGGGATGGGTAGTTGAGTGCAGCAGCAGCAACACTTAACAGAGGTGAACCGACGGTAAAGAATGGCAATGGCGGACAGCACACACCAATCTGGTGTTCTTTGTCTTTGCAGTTCAAGAATGCACATGAATAGAATGGCAGCAGAAAAAGAAAACGGTGGACAGCAGCAAATCCGGCGATTGATGTGTAACAAGGGCTGATTTACAAATATGGCAAGATCTGGGACGAAACGGCTGGCTTGTTGTAGATCCAGAATGAAGGAAGCTTGAATGTTGGCTGGTTTTCCAAATCCAGTGAGCTGCAACCCAGATTTACGGCCAACAATGGCAGATCTGGTGTTGTTGTGTAGATCCGATGTGTGTGCTTCAGATCTGATGTGTATGTAACAGGTTTTCGATCCAAATCATACCACAAACACGAATGGAGAATCAAAAATGTGTACTCAACCCAGAAATCTGAAATTTTTGTTCCAAGAATCCCAAATTCAAACGAAAATCTGGATTTTGTTTCCTTTTTTTTTTCCAAATCCAGATCGTGAGTGAAGAAAGAAATTGAAAAGAAAAGCTTTCCCCCTTTTTTTGTGTAAGCTTTGTTTGAGTGTCCAAAACTTGGAGCAATTGCCTTATATAAGTGAGCCTACTTATATATATATATATTTTTTTTTTTTTCTTCAAATCAAAATCTTTCATCCTCTTTTTTTTTTCCATTAACCCCATGATATTCGAAATACATAATTACATATATCAAAAATATATGTGTATGTTATTTATCATTATTATTATTATATTTTTTTTCTATTAACCACATGATATTTCAAAATAGATATTTACATGTATCCCAAAATATATAATTTTTTTTCACCAAAAATATATATTTTTATTATTATATTTTTTTTTTCATTGCGATGTGCTCGCATTACAAAAATTTGGGTTATTACAGCCTCCTATCCCGGACGACCTCCCCCATGAGGTGTCTAATCAAAAGTGCGAGTCCCCTGTCGTATATTGTTGTGCACTACGTCCAAATGTTCCTAAAAAATGAAATGGGAGTGAGCTCGAAAGCCCAATGGGTCATTCCTACACATCACACGCATTATATAGATCAAAATCTAAAACATTACAAACACTTTCAAACATTAGGCATTTCAAACATTCATTTGGTTTTGGTCAAAGTCTAAGATCGGAGGAAGGTTGAGATGTCCATCGATATTCCCCTTGATCTCGTCTAATTATAGAACATAATACCTGAAATTTTAGTGATATAATAACCGAAATTTGAGTTTAAAACGCATATACGTATATATTTATATATAAATACATATATGTATATTTGTCATTGGTATGCAATTAATTAGTTAGCATAGAAGTATAAAAGAATATACATTGATTAATATTAGACATATAGAATTATTGGGTAAATATATGTTTCTCTATTTGAATAAGAAAATAGTATTTTTAGTATGATATTAATAAAGAAAAGTAGGTGTATAATATAATAATTAGATGTACTCATAAAAATAATATTTCGTCTAGTATGATGGTAATATACATAGAGAAGTATATGTGTAAAGGAAATGCATTCATGAATAAAATATCTTATTTGGTGGGATGTTAAAGTATGCATATGTAGGAAGTGATAATCCCACATTGAAAAGATAGAAATACTATTTGGAAGAGGGCCCTATATAAACCCCCCTACTCCACCCATTTCATTCATCCCAAAGACAAGAGTTGAAAATTTCTCTTGCTTTCTCTCTTTGCCTCCTTCTTGGCA
>JAJIYU010021470.1:0-10081 GCA_030144865.1 Tinospora cordifolia | reverse complement strand
TTTGAACAACCGGTGAATTTGATTTGAAACTAACTGCTTAGTGAAGCATGATAAAAATGAATATTTGAAATCAAAGAAATGATTTAAACCTCGTGTATAGAGGTAGAAAGACAGACTGACGACATCTGTCGCACGCCCGGGGCCTCGGCGGACCACGCGCCAAGCTTGGAGCCGCGCGACGCCTGACGGCAGGGCCTCTGATTGACAGATACGACGTCCGGTCCAGGGGTCAGGGTGTGACACTAGATGAGCTTAGGGAGAAAGGATTCATCATGCCAAGTTCATCAGCCTGGGGAGCTCTGGTATTATTTATAAAGAAGAAGGATGGTTCTATGAGACTTTGTGTCGATTATCGAAAGCTAAACCAAGCTATAGCGAAGAATATGTAGCATTTGCCAAGGATTAATGACCTATTTGATCAATTGAGAAGAGCTACTTATTTCTCAAAGATTGATCTTAGGTCGAGATATCACTAGTTGAGAATCAGGGAGTCTGATATACATAAGACTGCCTTCAGAATAAGATATGGACACTTTGAGTTCAGTTTAATGCCTTTTGGTTTGACTAATGCCCAAGTAGCACTCATCGACTTGATGAACCGAGTATTTAGACAATATCTTAACCAATTTGTGGTAGTATTCGTAGTTAATATCCTAATCTACTCCAAGTTAGAGGTTGAACACTTAGAACACTTTTGGACAGTGTTGGAGACCCTCAAAAGGCATCAACTATATGCCAAGTTCAGCATGTGTGAGTTATGGATGAAGAAGGTCAAGTTTCTTGGTCACGTAGTATCGGTAGAAGGCATACTTGTAGACTTGGAGAAGGTGGAAAATGTTATAGATTGGAAGCAACCTAAGATAGTTACAGAGATTAGGAGCTTCTTGGGCTTGGTTGGGCTACAGAAGGTTTATCCAAGATTGTTCCAAACTAGCAAAACCTATGACCAAGCTGACCAGGAAGGGAGTTAAGTTCGATTGGGATGAGAAGTGTGAACAATCATTCCAAGAACTAAAGAAGAAATTGACTTCAACCCTTGACCTAGTAACTCCCACCTATGGTGTTACCTATACCTTCTATATTGATGCTTCACTAAGTGGATTGGGAGTAGTCTTGATGCAAGAGAAGCAAGTGGTTGCTTATGCTTCGTGACAACTGAAGGTCCATGAGAAGAAATACTCTACTCACAACCTAGAATTAGCGGCCATTATATTTGCCTTGAAGATTTGGAGACACTACCTCTATGGTGAGAAATTTGATTTGTTTTCAGATCACAAGAGCTTGAAGTACATCTACACTCAGAAAGAGTTGAACCTCAGGCAACATAGGTGGATGGAATTCCTTAAAGATTATGACTTTCAATTACACTACCATCTAGGGAAGGCCAATGTAGTGGTTGATGCTCTGAGTAGAAAGTTTAATAAACAAGAAGAAGAAAAGGGCAAGATGTACTACTCGATTAAGAACTTTAGGCTAGGTGTGACCTTAGATGACAAAAAAACCTATCTCTACTGCATTCTTGCCAACTAGGTCTTCTGCAATAGATCAGGGAGAAGTAGAGGCAAAACAAGTGGCTCACTAGCCTAATAGAAGGAGTTGCATAGGGAAAGCATACTAATTTCTAGATAGATGTTGAGAATACCCTACAACTCGAAGGGAGGATCTGTGTACCTCAAAATGGACAAAGCAAGTAGACCATACTAGATAAGACTCATCAGACCAAGTATACCATTAATCTAGGTAGATATAAGATGTACTACAACCTTAGAAAGACTTACTGGTGGAGAGGAATGAAGAGGGACATGGCTAAGCATGTCTCTAAGTGCTTAACTTCTCAACAAGTAAAAGCAAAACATCGGAAGCCCTCTAGAATGTTACAACCACTCTCTATCCCTGATTGGAAGTGGGATAACATTGCCATGGATTTCGTCAGTGGTTTGCCTAGGAACTAGAAAGGAAAATACATTGTTTAGCTGATTGTGGATTGTCTCACTAAAGTGGCTCATTTCCTGCCAATCAAATCTATAGACCAAGTCAGTAAGCTGGGAGAAATGTATGTGAAGGAAATAGTAAGGTTCCATGGTGTGCCCAAGACGATTATATCTGACAGAGACTCTCCCTTCACCTCATAGTTCTGGCAGAGTCTACATAGGGAGTTGGGCACAAAACTCACCATGAGTACTGCATTCCACCCTCAAGCAGATGGTTAGTCTAAGAGAGTTATCCAAACCTTAGAAGATATGTTGAGATCCTATGTTCTAGACATTAAAGGAAACTGGAGCAAGCATTTCCACTTGGCAAAGTTTGCCTATAACAACAGTTATCAGGTAAGTATTAAGATTGCTCCATTCGAGGCTCTTTACGAAAGACCCTACATATCACCTACCTGTTGAGCTGAGCTTGAAGAACATGTGTTGACTAGGCTAGACTTGGTGGAACAAATGAATAGCCAAGTCAAACTAATCTAGGAGAGGTTGATTACAACTCAGAGTCATCAAAAGAGTTATGTTGACAAAGAAGGAGACCACTAGTGTTCCAAGTGGGGGACAAGGTGTTTCTAAGAATCAATTCTTAAAAGGGCATCAAGAGGTTTGTGTTCAAAGGAAAGTTATCTCCAAGATTTGTAGCACCTTTTGAAATACTTAGAAGAATTGAGGAATGTGCTTATGAGCTGGATTTACCTAACTGGATGACCTTAGCTCATAGCGTGTTCCACATATTTATGCTAAGAAAATATGAACAAAACCCTTCACATCATCAATTGGAAGAAAATACGAAGAAGCAGTTGTTAGAATCGTTCACCACAAAGGGCAAAGCTAAAGAACTAAGAATATTCCCTTAGTTAAAATACTATGGAAGCATCATGGGGTGGATGAAGCCACATGGGAACTAGAGAGCGAAATGAAGGCCAAATACCCACACCTATTTACTAGGAATTTATAATTTTGTACAAATTTCTAGAAAAAAATCTTTTTTAAGGAGGGTAGGTTGTAATACCCTGTAATCTTATATCGAATAAAATGAAATAATTCAAATTTCATTTAATTGAATGTGGGTGAGAAATGAAAACAGGTCCGGTTAAGGGATAAATTTAGCAAGTCCAAACCCCATTTATGAAACTTTTGACCTTAGAACGACCTGAAAGGACACAAGATCCCATGAACTGATCAACTAGACAACACATCCAAAAATCAGCTCAATTGGCCAAAATTTGGGTTTCATTTGCCTAATACCCTTCAATGGAGTCTAAATCAGGAAAGGAAATGAAATGAGAGTCACCCTAGCCAAACGATAGTTTGAAAATGTGCATTATTTTATTATGAACATAAAACATATATTAAAGTCCTTAATTTTTAGTAATTAATGAGATATAATTTTTTTTAAATTCATGTGGACCCCTAAATTCACGGCCACTCCTAAACATGTGCAAACCACATAGGTGGAATAGCATGATCATGTGCACTGTCATCCTACCCAACCTAAATGGGATGTTTCCCTTACTTAAAATTATGTAAAATGATCCCATATGTCATGCAAATGATCAAGTATATCACACCTATAAGAAACCATTAAGAATGATCTCATGTACACCACACTTCGATCACGTACACCCATGCCCTATTATGCAAAACTAGTCCATGTGTGTGTGTGTGTTTGCACACATGTGAGCAACCCTAATCAGAAGTGTCTAAATGATGAAGCATGCTCACATACCAAAGCCTAACCATCACACACAAAGGGAAAACTAAACTAGGAAGTTTCCTAATCATAAATGTACACTATCTTGATGCGATGTGAAGGAGTTACCATCATAACCTTGTACAAAGAAACCCTAGCCGTCCCTTATGAATTGTGTGCAAAACCTAGTCGTCACATGTGAGGACACCCTAGTCAAAGTTGCCAAAACTGTGGCCCCCTAGTGTCTTGAAAAATCTATATAAACCCCTATTGTGCAGACTTATTCTTCATCCCAAAGCAAAGAGTTGACACTTCCCTCTTAGCTTCTTCTAGCCTTATTCTTGGCAACCCTTGTGTTCTTGAGCGATCTTGAGGTATTCTCGAGTGTTTGAGGGTTTGATTGAGTGTTCTTGAGCAGTCTTGAAGTGCTAGAACTGTCGAAGAAAGGAACCTTTGCTAAAATTTTGAGAAAAAGCTTCATAAGGTGGAAGTGCTTTCTAAAACCTCTTTTTTTCTTTTTTAGATTAATACCATGTTCATTGCATGTTTAATTTTCAGCAATCATTCATGTTTAATTTCAAAATTTTAATTTATGATTTCAATTTCAGTTTAGTACATGAGCATATTTTAAGCATTCATGAATCTATGCATGCCTAGTACCATGTTGAGGTTTATTTCAATGGATGGTGCATGTTTTTGGATGATTCATGCTTTAATTTTTTTGAGTTTTTATAATTTGAAATTTATTTCTCCTATTTTATAATTCTTGAATATGAGATTAATTATAAGATGATGATGATTAATAACTATTTGCCATCATAGTGAACATGTTGGTTACTATGTATGTTCTTTACATGCGATTAGTTCACATACGTGATGTCCCAAAATACTAGGAATATGGGTTAGGCCCTAAGTCCAATGAAATTGGCTAAGATATGCCTTTTCACTCTAAGGAGGTATTTTGTTAAAAACATCAAGGGCCTTGAAAACCTTTTCGTCTAAGTCACAACTATACAAAAAATGTTGCTTAAAACACCTAATATATGTAAGTGTATGAATTATGGATGTGTTTTTAGTCTAAATTAGAAAATTGATTGTTTGAAAAGGACTCATTGGGCTATGTGCTTACCCTTCCTCTCTTATTTTCAGGAAATTGAACATGCATGAAGACATTGCAGATTGTGATAGTCTCTTTATTTTTAGAAAGTTTCTATATTTAAATGTAAGGGCATGTAGCTCAAGTTTTGAATATTCTGTTGTAATTGTTTTATTTTAAGATTGAGTTATGAACTCCACTTTATTTAAATTAATAAAGTTTATGAATTTCTTTTATCTCTTGTATTATTGTGTTATTTGATTTAATTTCTAAAATTGAGTTAAACACTTTTGAATTGCATTAAGGCATAAGATAATTGAAATAGAATGTCAAGTGTGAGTTAGTTGTAAAGTAATATCGGCCCAACTAGCCTGTATGGTTAGGTCTACTGTTAAAATAGTGGTTATGTCCAAAATTGAAAGAATACAGGGAGTGAAGTATTACATGAAAACCTAAAATGCCCATGACGTCTCAGGGCATGTACAAGTCACATGGGAAAAAGGAAGAAAATCAGAAATAAAAGATGCTAACATGCCATGATCATGTACAACCATGCTCCATGCACACTAAGATGTTCCCTGAAGAGTGAGTCCCTAAATTAGCCTCACACACACACACACACTTGATACACACGTGTGAGATGTCCTTGTGCACGTTTAGAAACCTTGAAAGGATGATCTCATGTAGACAAGCAATAATTATATTGTGCACCTTCCCTAGTCGTCCAAACAAACAAGAAAGAAAAATGGAAAAGTTTCCCTAAGCTCAAGATACCCTAATCTTGGCGCCACAAAGAGAATTGACCATCATATTCTCACTTTGAAAACCCTAGCCGTCCCTTATGCTCATCAAACCAAATTGGAAGTTTCACAAATAGAAACAAGATGAGTTGCCAAATCAAGCTGGATTTTTATGCCAAATACCCTAATTAACCCTTATCTTGTGCACCACTCAAAGAAAAACCAAATTAGAATGTTTCCTTAAGCTCAATTGGAAGGGTATCTTATATTAACCTTGACGCCCAAGTAAAGGATGGGATTAGAAGATTTCTTGCTCACACCTTGGCCAAATTCACTTGCCAATTTGTGCACACCAACCTTGGAAACAAATCAAACTGTGGTCCCTAGTACACAGATGCCATGACATTCCACAAAAAGAAAAAAAAGATCCCATGCTTTGATGCCAAGAAAATGATGTAAATACGAAAGTTGCTATGTACCCAAAATCTGATCTTATCTTGATGCCCAATAGGATTTGGCAAGTGTACTAAATCTACTTTATGTTCACTCATAAAAAAGAAATCAAATGAGGCTCAAATAAAGTGCTCACACTAGGAATTGGAAACCATATCTTGCTCACTTGCCCAAACTGTGTTCACCATGAAGAATTGGAAAGATTCACTTGCCCAAACCATTGCTCACCATGAAGAATTTGGAAAGATTTACTTGCTCAAACCATTCCAAAAAGTCCCATGTGTGTTTAGGAAAGATTCTCTTTGTGAGCATGCCCAAACCATTTCCTAGTGCTCTTGAAACTCCATATAACGGCCCCCCTGTGCTCACTTTTTCTTCATCCCAGAGCAAGAGGAAACAAGTCCCTATTGTTCTTTCTAAGCCTTCTGCTTGACACCCCTTCTCACTTCTCCTCTGTTCTTGAGCGTTCTTAAGTGAGAAGTTACTATTCTTGAGTAGTTTAGTGTTCTTGAAGTGCTTTGACTGTAGAAACTCTACCGGATTTTCAAGAAAGTGCAAAACAAGGTGGAAGTGATTTCAAAAACCCCCTCTTTACTAGTTTGAATTAATATCATGTTCATGCATGTTTTAAAATATGCTTATCATACATATTTCAATTTTTAATTTTTAGTTTGATACATATGTCATGTTTAAGCATTCATAAAACCATACCACGCTAAGGCCGATTTTGAGATATGATGCATGTAAGTGATGTTTTTATGCTTTCATGATGATAATATGCAGAATTTTAATTCTTTTATGAATCTTAATTATGATAACTCAAATTAAAGACTTTGATATTAAGAACCACATACTATCATACTGATCCAAAGGGATACTATGGTTGTTTTTTTACATATACTATGTCATATGAGTTGAATATACAGTGTGTATATGGGTGTAGCACTAAATACTTGGACTATGCACAAGGGACCCGAAATACTTGGACTACGGGCAAGGGATCCTAAATCCAATGGAATCTGACATAAAGAACTGCTTTTCTACTCAAGGGGAGATATTTTGATAAGAACATCAAGGGATTTGACCCCCTTTCAGTCTAACATACAACTAAAAATAAGAAACTGTTTGAAATGCCTAAGGTATGCAAGTGTTTGAATTTGAATGTATTATTACTTTGAATTAGTAACTTGGTTTCTTTTTTGAATGATCTACTAGGCTATGTACTCACCCTTCCTCTTTTATCTTTTCGGGAAATTGATTTACATTATGAAGCTTGCTAATGATTTAGATTGCTTATTTTACAAAAGTTTCTATTTTTTTCATATAAGGGCATGTTGCCCAAGTTTTATATAAGTTAGACTTCCACTGAAATAGTTTTTATTTTAGAGTTATGTACTCTCTTAAAGTTTAAATGCAAGTTAATCAATCATTCATATGTGTTACACGCATCCTATCATGCCTCTAAACAAATAGTAAAAGTGAACATTCAATCATATTTCATATTCAAACCAAAATAATACTTAAGAGTTTAAGGTATTCATTTTCGCCTATTTTTTCGTTCAACTCTTCGTAATCCTTGGTTCAGTATCCAAATCTCCTCGGGTCATCAACCTTCAAGAGTTATATACCATTTTTCTTAGATGTCAAAGCTTGTGTAGTGCTTTAAAATCATACTTTAGTGATATCTTAATCTACATTGCACATGGTACGCATAGTGGTCATGATAGACATGTATTAGTGTAGTTTTTATCTTGGGTACCACGGTAGGGTGGGGAAACACCACGGTAATTAAGATCTAAGCATGAAAAATGAAAATCATAATCATTTTCATGTTGCTGCGTTAGGCTATCATGGTAACCCGTGAAGGTTAATCGCACTACTGCGATAGGCTACCATTTAGTGTGTGTTCTAGGCAAGTTTTCATGTCGTTACCATAGTAGGACTTTGCATTATCACAGTAACCAAAGTCTAGTTACATTGTGAACAGTGCAATACCACAGTAGGCTACCGTGGTAATCACATAATTCCTAGACATCACATTTTGTTCATGTGTCTATCATTTCCTCTTGTGCATGGGACTTCAATGCACTAGACTTTAAACTCAAAAACATGCATTATGTAGAGTAGAAAGTCGTTATAGCTTGATGCTATACGTTTCCTCCTTCGTTCGCCTCACATGGTATTATTCCAATGCTTCTAGGTTTTTCTCATGTTGCAGAGAGTGAAATAGCACTTTAGAAATCATCACAATTGATTGTATTTGTAATAGAACATAGTATGGAACTTGGATAATCTTTTTGAGTTGGTTTTTACCCTGTAACGTGTTTGTCATGGTTCCTAGGCTCTACAACAGGATTGCAATGGTTTTATTCATGCAGTTCTTCTTGTTTGGCTTGAGTGACGATGATGAAAGGAATGGAATGGATCAAAACTAACTCAGAATGCAAGGGGAAAAAGGTCAACATTAGGCGGTTGGTATCAGTTTTGGGGAGAAGGCGAGCGATTGTAGGGTTGAATAATTGAAATTAGGGTTTTATGCACACTGTTTTAATTTATATATTTATGCATTGCTGTGGCAATCCCCTTCTCTACCATGGTAGCTGAAACCACCCCAGTTTTTCTAGGTTTGATTTGCATTACCATGGTAGTCACAAACACTACTGCGATAACCAAAACAATTCCACTTTTTTGCATTCTGGAGACCATTATCGCAGTAGTCTATGTAATTGTCACGGTAACCATTGGTTGGTCACCATGCCATGTTTTGATTTCTTCTTTGATTCACTAATTCTTTCACATATTGACTTGTATGTCATGTGATTTCATGGGTTTTGCCAAAGTTTATTGTGCTTAAAATATTTTTATTTAAATTTTATTTATCAAAACTTTGGACAAACTTCAAGGTATTACACCACCTTAGAGCATTTGGAGGTTCTCCATGGGATGGCATACCTCAATAGGTTCCTTAGTGCAACATTTCCTAATCTATCTCGAACAATGCCTCCCCCACCATGCATTGCCTGCTACGTGCTAGGATGCAATGGAACTGCATCGCCTCCTGCTACTGCTGATGATGATGATGAAGGAGACAATGATGCTGCTAGCAGAGCAGATGATTTTGATCATCTAGTAGAGTACATGATTTTGATCATTTTACAAGAGTTCTTTAGAGACAATGCTTGAAATCAATGTTTTATTTTCTATGGATGTGTATAGGCTTATTTTACTATTGACTTCAAACTTCTAACCATGCTATTTGAAATTAAGTTTAATGATATCACATAGTTGTTTTAATTGCCTATTTTATTCATGCATTATGTACTAATCATACTTGCTATCTTTTTGTTTTATGCATGTTTTCTAAATGCAAGTATGTACACAGGTGCCTCTGCTTCAGTGTGTCTTCTCTCTATGTGTGTGCATCATGTTGAAGTTATGCTCTTGAGGACAAAGCATAGTTTAAATTTCGGGGTGCACATTAAAAAAAATCTTCTTCAAGTTAAGTTATTTTCCTTTGTTTATATATATATATATATATATATATATATATATATATATATATATATATATATGTGTGTGTGTATGTATGTATGTATGTATATGTATATGTATATACATGTGTGTGTGTGCTACACTGCCTCTAAATTGCAACTTATAGGCATATCACATATTTATTATTGAAATTTTGTCATTCAGATATCATAAAATGTCTAAGCATTTAGCTTTAGGACATAAGCATGTAGAGCACATCTGTGCCACTACTTAAGCGAAATCCATGCCATATTTTTTAAAAAAATTCACTGATTGACCTATGAGATTAAAAATTCTCTAGTGTGATGAGATAAAGAACTGTAATACCCCAGAATTTTGTCAAATAATCAAATAAATTAATTTCAAAATTATTTTGAGTGCAAATTGTGAGATAACACATGAAAAAAATAAATTAGAGTTATAGTGAAAATTAAACAAATAAAACCTTGATTTGATAATTAAATGAAAAATTAAGGTTTAGTAAAATAAATAAACAAAAAAATAATAATAATAAAGCATAAATACACGTATTGACTAATATGTGAGTAAATAAGGTATATGTTAACATAATAAATGTTAATAT
>JAJIYU010021469.1:0-10040 GCA_030144865.1 Tinospora cordifolia | reverse complement strand
TTTTCGGGAAGGCCAACCCGATCTTGTCCTAACACCTAACACTACATTTTTTGGAATTAACGAAATACTTTTATTCTTCAAAAAATACTTTTGAAAGGATGCACTACTTCCGAACTAGGCACTCTGCGTGTCATACTTTGAGATGTAAAAGTTGTGCTCAAAACGATATTTTATATTTTTGTTAAATTTGAGTGTAAAATGAAAAAAAGATAAATAAATTCTCAAACATTTTTATTATAATTTAAAAGAAATTATGCTATCAATGGTATTAAAAAATAATATAATATATTCGGTTGTTATTAATTTTCATTATATCTATTTTTATTTTTCCTAAATTATTGCAAGGTATTCAAGTAAGTTTAAATTTACAAGTAATTTTAAACTAAAATTAAGAGGTTCTAGATGGATTAATTAATAGAAAAACGAATGTGAATTTCGTTTAAGCATCGGAGGAAGCACTACTACCCAATTTGGAGACGGAATCCATGGAACCAAAGGGAGGAACCTTCCTTAAATGATTTCACATAGAATATATTCACAACCACTTTGAAAATATAAATAAAATAATGACATTCATTAGCAACCAAGCAAGCTCACATGACATTCACGCCGTTTTAGTCAACCAGTGTCAAATATGCTTTAAATTGTAGGTTTCTATAAATTGAACTTTGACGCATTATCTGACACCCGACAAATTATTATTATTATTATTATCTTAAGCACTTAGGTGTTATGCCTTTTTTTAGTTTTTTTTTGTGTGTTTTTGCCCATCATAGTGTTATTCTATATGCTTAAGCTGTGCTTAATTTACTATTAAAAAAATAATAATACAATTTAAAATAAGGGAACTTGAAAAATAAATATTTATTATTATAGAAAAATAACATAATTTATTGACAAAAGGTAAAAAATTGCTTTCCAAAATTTAAAAATCAAATAAGTTTATAACATTTTCAGATTTTTAAACAGAAAATTGCATCGGAATCTTACTCCAATCTAATTTTTTTTTTAACGTAAGGATAATTTAATTGGGTCAATAAAAATTGAAAGGTATCGACAGAGCTTAAGTTTTAAAATAATGTTAAAATAACTATTATTTTTGTATTTAATTCAAATATAATATTTATAGTTATTAAATAAATTATGTATTAAGATTATATAAAAATATAATGAAAATAATTATTTTAATTTTTATGTAAGTTTTATTGAAAATCTTGGGTTCAAAGGTCTCGATCAACCAGACGGGCAGGACACTACGGTCCGAGATGTCCCAAACACCTAACCGCCAGTGCGAGAAATTGACCCTTTTGCGCAAGCAACTCGGGCGAGTCAAAAGGATGTGAAGGAATTCTGCAGAAAGCGAAGGCTAGTTTTGGCAATTTCTTTGTCCTCCTAATTTCCATCCCGCAATAATGAAATCTTGCAGAGCAACTCAATCCACGCTAAGATAACCCTTCCCCGCTCTCAAAAAAAAAAAAAAAGAAAAAGAAAAAGAAAAAGCAAATAAAATAAATTGCATCCACAGACAAAAAAGAAGGTATTGATTTCATCAGTGCCAGTCCAGGTAAGTAATTTAATAATTTAATTTTTTTCTTTATTTTAATCTTGTTTATTAATTTAATAATTTTTGCATTTATTTATTTATTTTTTCATCTCCCTCTCTATTTTGTCTGATGAGAATCAGAGGAGGTTGCTTGGCTGCTTCGATTCAACGTCTCTTCTTTCTTCTTCTTATCGTTTGTCGTATTACAGAGTTTCTGCAAGACTGTGTTAAGGTTCTTAGAAGAGTATGTTTTTTAGCAGAAAAAAATGTGATCTTTGTGGTCTGATAGGGTTCTTTGTTGCGTTCTAAAGCGGATAGAGGATTCAAGGTTGAGTTTTTCGGAAGAATCTGGAAGGTTATAGCCATGGTTTCTGGAATCTGAGTGCGAGAAAGAGAGGGTGTTCTTTCTGGCATTTTTGTTTTATTTTATTTTTACTTTTTTGTCTCAGAGCTGCTGCGTTTAGGTTCTTGATTCAAGAATCATGTCTCAGACTAACTGGGAAGCGGATAAAATGTAAGTTCTTGTTCTTCTTTGTTTCCTGTTTACTTCGTTCTAGGGTTTCAGTCTCTGCATTTCGATCTTTTCTGGCAGGTTTTGGGTTTTGCAAGCTCATCACTTGTGTGTTTGAGTTGAGAAACTGGCGTTTTGATTCGGGGGTTTTGGTTCGATTAGTGTTATTATTTTAGGGATTTTATGTGTGGTGGAGTTTTGGTGGTAAATAACGATGGTTTTTATTTTTCAGAGTTTTTGTGGTTTTATTTTTATATAGATTTCACAGCTTTTTTTTTTTTTTTAATCTTTTGAATTTCTCTTAGGTTCAGCTCTCCCGAGCTTCATTTTATCTAACTATAATCTGTGGTGAAAGCAGGTTGGATGTTTATATCTATGATTATTTGGTGAAAAGGAACTTACAGGCTTCAGCAAAGGCATTTCAAGCTGAAGGAAAAGTGTCATCTGATCCAGTTGGTAAGATAATTGATAAATCTTCTGAATTTCCTCGGAGAGGGATTCCACAAGTTCTGGAATCTACTTCTTTTCTACCTTGTAGTTCGGTTTGCTTTCTTTAAATGATTGTCTAGTCATGTATTCTCAGCAATTGATGCTCCTGGCGGTTTTCTATTCGAGTGGTGGTCCGTGTTTTGGGATATCTTCATTGCTAGAACAAATGAGAAACACTCTGAAGTTGCTGCTTCTTACATTGAGGTGGGTTTGTCAAGTATCTTCACGCTGGCCTGTAGTTGGATTATTTCTTTAATTTAGATCTTGCTTCTTTACCTTATTCACGTAGATTAGAACAATGAGTATTTTTGGGATCCCACTTATTTGAATAGTTGCTTTTTTAGAAGAAATTTCTTTTTCATTTTCTATTTTGAAAATTACTATATGTTTGTCTTCTATAAAATGTGCTATTCATGAACCTGGGTTGATATTATCTTCTTAATTTCCCTGGAAAGTTTTATTTTGAATATCTAGATAGAGATTGTAGAACTTTGGACAATATTTGATTGGAGGACAAGTGGTGGAAAATGCAAACACGTGGCTTGTCTGCATATATAACATAAATTTGGTTTAGTAATCATGGAAAGCAAAAAATATCATTGTCGTGTAAGTAGAACATAACTAATGTGATGCTCTAAGAATAACTTAAGAGCGGTGTGAATTGAGTTCTAGGAAACTCTATTCTTTAAATTAAAGTTATTTGGAATAAAAGACATCACATGCGGTATTTTTATTCGCTTTGAGATAAACCGTTGCTTGTGTTCGTAGAAAGGAATTTCTTCCCAAGTCTTCCACCATGAAGGCTTTGTCTGGATTAGATATTTAGACCTAGTTATACATTGTGCTTTTCACAAAGTAATGCAGGCCCTATACAGATGTAGGACACAACCACTTTTACAAGAGAGATGAATTTATTTTTTGAAGTACGTGAAGGCAAATGTTTCCGTTTAGAGACAAATGAAAGATCGATGAATTATTGAAACCTAAGAAGATTTGGGTTGGAACTAAGAGGTTTGTGAATTTTCAAATGGAGAGCAGCTAAATGAGTCCCTCTTACAGATTAGCACATCCTAATCCACTGTGTTCTCATCCCAACCAAAAAAGAAAGTATGCATAAATTACCTTCTGCTTCTGTCATAACTTAACCCCCAAAGTTATCTTTTGCCTTCATTGTTTTTTTTTTTTTCTGAAGATTTTCTTCTTCACCATTTTTTTTTGTTCATCACTCTCTTCCCCACCATTTGGTAAGCTTATATATATATATATATGAAGTAGATTTGGGTAATACCCAATTTTTAAATTTTTTATAAGTTCTCTTTTTTGGTTCTAATTGTAAATATATCATCGAAGAAAGCATCCAAAAAAAAAAACTTGACCATTGAAAAAAAAGGGATGTAGTGGGCGTGTGGAGTTGGCTTTTTATTTTATTTTTGCTGACTGAAGGCTACTTTGGTCATTTTAACTTTTAAGTGAGAATACTTTGGGGATGATTAGAAAAAGTGTACTAGGGTGCAAATAGTCTATAAATGAGGTTCATTCTGCTTTCTGAAAAAATCGGAAGTGGAAGTTGCACATAATTTCATGTCCAAAAAGTATTGGAGTCATTAAGCATTTTTTTTTCTTCTTCTGTACTGAATTCAAAACACAAGAACCAGGAAGTTTGGAATAGAGAGTGCCTTTTCTAGACTCGCACAATCTTTCTTTTTAAAATGATGGTAAAAGTAGTTGCTTGCTTCGAAGAGACTAATCCACTACTTTGAATGAGTGATGTTTTGTTGTAAACTAGGTGCTTACTACTCAAAGTTGTAGATGTGTACCATGTAACTTAAAACATTAAGTTGATTTATTCACTTTTGGATCCCTGTTACATGGTTTTATACACCTAGAAGCTTCTAAGTAATTTGTAATCACCTTATTATGAAGTGTTTGACTTGGCATATATCAAATAATAAATTAATAAATTGAGCTAACCATGATAAAGTCCAAATTAGCAAAGTATTGGTCGAGAAACAAGACACCACAAGTTAAATATAAAAAAAAAAAAGAACTAATACCAAATGCCATTATTTCAAATTCATCAACTCAATAGGATTAGTTTAATATGATGTGCATTAAACATTGGATATGTAAAAACATGTCTCAAAACATTATATTTGTACTTTTATATGTCACAAAAGTCTATTTTAAGTTTGTTTTCATCATATCTAGTAGTGATTATGCATATTTCAACATTTATAAAAAAATTATTTGACTTCTTTGGGTGGGAGAATTTTTGCAAAAAATCTCCAAGACTTCTTGAACTTTTTGGAATTAATTCGAATTTTCTAAGGCTGAAGTTTAGGCAAAATCAAAGTTTCAAGCCTTGTTTGAAACTTTGCCTAATAGAAATGACATTTGGAGAAGCCTTTTTAAATTTCAAACAAAGAGCTTATTGTGTTCTAAGAAGATTTCAGAAGCTTTGAGGAGCTTTTTCAGAGAATATTATCCAAGGAGCTCCAACAATGTTCGCTCTTTTTGAGTTCGCCTAGCTGTATGCATTCTTAAGTATGAGATGAGTCTGACTTTATTTTCACCACATTTTTTCAACTTGAACATATCTGGGTGCCAGGACAATCCTTGATGTGTGCTACCTTAGTGCACTTCATCTTTGACAATGGATATATAAACTCTTTAATTAATATAAGAGACCAGGCCCTGGTCACTCTGATCATGATTCATCAATTTCCAACCTGATTGTCTTTTCCAAAAAGTGATCTATTGTTATGATATGCTTGTATAAAGTTGCCTTTCATGGGGATGATTGGGTGAGGGGATCGGGGGAATGAAACTTACTAAATGTGGATTTTCCAACCACCAGACTCAACTCATCAAAGCAAGGGAGCAACAACAGAGGCAACAACAACAGCATCAACAACTGCCTCTGCAACAGCAGCAACCACAATCTCAGGAACAAATGCAGATGCATCAATTATTGTTGCAAAGGCAGGTGCAGCAACAACATCAGCAGCAGCAGCAGCAGCAACAACAGCAGCAGCAGCAACAGCAACAACAGCAGCAACAGCAACAGCAGCAGCAGCAGCAGCAGCAGCAGCAGCAGCAACAACAACAGCAGCAGCAACAACAACAGCAGCAAGCACAGCAGCGAAGAGAGGGAGGCCATCTTATTAATGGAACCAATGGACTTGTAAGCAATGAACCGCTTTTGCGGCAGAACACTGGTACTGCTAATGCCTTGGCAACAAAAATGTACGAGGAGCAGTTGAAATTGCCACATCAAAGAGATCGTTTGGATGACACAGCTACAAAGGTATCCACTCTTAATGGATGCTTAGCAAGAGTTATATATATATATAATTTTTCTCGACATATTCTGTGTAATATTTCTCATTTTAACCATTCTTAGTCTTCTCTTTTGTAGCAAAGGTTCAACGACAATGTCAGTCCACTTCTGGACCCAAACCATACTGCTTTGTTAAAGTCTTCTCCAGCAATCGGCCAATCTTCTGGGTATTATTGTTTTCCAATATAAATTACTCTATTTCATCTATATACAATTTTAACGAGCTTTAACCTATTATTTAGCTGCCTTGACAACATTTAGTGATTGGGTTATGTATGTTCTCCTATCACCTATCAGGCAAGTGTTGCATGGTACAGCTGGTGGTATGCCTGGGTCTCTTCAGGTGCAAGCTCGGAATCGGCAGCTACCAGGCTCTGCACAAGTATGGAATCTTTACTGAATGATTGTTTTTCTTTTTATATGAATGTATTAATGTAACTAGAGTGATGAATCAGGAAATAAAGAGTGAGATGAATTCAGTTCTAAACCCTAGAGCAACAGGTCCTGATGCTTCATTGATTGGAGGCCTTCCTGGTATTTGACTATCCATAAATGAGCACTCACTTAATGTAATTGTGAACTGTTTTGATGCTTCTGCTGCTTATGGTTACTACATGTTGTTTCAGGATCAAACCAAGGTGGTAATAATTTGACCTTGAAAGGATGGCCACTACCAGTAAGCCTCTCAAGTTATCATTTGATAAGTTTATCCTGATCATGATTATGTGGGTGATGGGAAGACTTCCTAGACAATAGAGTTTTTGATGAATATATATGTTCTTGATTGATGTGGCCATGCACCATGATCGACAATGTGGGATCATGTTCTCTTGGATTATATGCTAAATTAGAGTACAATGGTCTTAGCCGGTGCATATTTCCTTATCTGTTAGAAAGAAATGAGAATAAGGGGAAAAGAGAGAATTTTAAAGGAAATCCTTTAATTAAAACTCAAAATCATAATAAGTTGTGAACATTTCAGGTTTTTTCATGGTCTTCAAATGAAAGCCAAACACTTGCTATCTGGTTTTCTCGTTCTCTTGTTGAAAGGCTTCATAATTTTTTGTTTTGTTTTGTTGCTTTTCTTTTTTTTTTTCCTTCTGATGCAATGGTTCAACTCAAAATGTTATGCTACTCTGCAAAAAACTTAGTCCTAAAAACTAATTGCGAATGAATGCTAGAAGCACACTCCTGTTAATGACTTCAACCCCAAGGTGTTAAAGAGAGTCTGGTCGATTTGTTGTGTGTAACTTGTAATAAGACCTTTCAATATTTATGCATATATGTATGTATATTTGTATGTATTCCTAAAGATGCGTTCCATTTTAAATCAAATTTAATTTTCTTATTATAATTTTAGGGTTCGGGTATTGATTTCTTTGGATTTTATCAAAATGAAAATAGGCAAGGGTTTTGTTTCAAGAAGTTGTTTGGCTAATTAGTAAATCCAGTTTTGCATATTGACAAGCTTTGTGTGTGTATGTGGAGGTATGTTTTCTATTATTGCATATGTTATAATCTCCTTTTTGATTAACAGGGACTTGAACAGCTTCGTTCTGGAATATTTCAGTCACAAAAGCCTGTTATGCAGTCATCATCACCTTTTCATCAACAACTCCCGGTGCTGCAGCATCACCTTTTGCTTCAGGCACAGCAAAGCTTAAACTCTCCATCTGCCACTGATGTTGAAAGCCAAAGAATGAGGATGTTTTTGAACAGTCGGAGTATGGGTGTTGTGACAGATGGCCAGTCCACTGCAGTTGGTGACGTGGTTCCAAGTGTTGGATCTCCTATGCAAGCTCCACCCTCTTCTGTTTTGCCTCATACGGATTTAATGTTAATTAAGGTGCTGTCTTTCACTTCTAATCCCATATTCTCTGCAATTACAGTTGTCAGTACCTGTTATCATCTCATGTAAAGGCCTTCCAATTTCTTATGTTATTTCTTTTGTGTAGTAGAAAATAGCTCAGTTGCAACAACAGCAGAATGACAGCCAACAATCGTCACATATTCAGCAGCATGCACTTGCAAGTCAGCAGTCTCAAAATTCAAATCAACACATGCACCAACAAGACAAAGTGGCCGGCACTGGTAGCATCACTGTGGATGGTTCAATGTCGAGCTCTTTCCGAGCAACTGATCAGGTCTGTCTTTATTTATTTATTGATTGATTTTTTTCATTCGAGCATGAGACTTAAAAGTTAAAAGCACTCGCTTTTCATCACTTTGAGTTTTTTCTTAATTTAATTCTCTCCCCTCTTGATGTTAAGTTTCCTAACGCAATTTCTTAAAATGTCTTTCAAGACTTCAAAAAATCAGGGTCCACGAAAAAGACAGCGACCTGTGTCTTCTTCAGGTCCTGCCAATAGTTCAGGAACTGCTAACACCACCGGTCCTTCTCCTAGTTCAGCACCATCTACACCATCTACTCATACCCCTGGAGATGTAATTTCCATGCCTAGTTTGCCATCTAGTGGTACTTCTGGAAAGCCTATGATGATGTTTAGCTCTGATGGACCTGGGCCTCTTACGTCCCCGTCGAATCAATTGGTAAGCTATTCTCATATCTGGTACTTAAATCCTAGTGGTGAACTCTGGTAATTGGTACTTGCTGGCACCAATTCTCATTATCACTCCATTTTGGCAGTGGGATGATAAAGATATTGCATTGCAGGCTGAGATGGAACGTTTTGTTGATGATGGGACTCTGGATGATACTGTTGAAACTTTCTTGTCTCAAGAGGACAATGACCCTAGAGATACAGTTGGGCGTGGTATGGGTCTCAGTAAAGGTGCGAGTAATAAATTTGCCTAAATTGGCATATTCCAACTAGGAGTCTATCATGGGATGAGTATTGGTAAATAGTCCATGGGAATTGTATTTAACTATTGATTCTGTTTTCTGTGTTCTGAGATTGTGCCTGAGGAGATGCCTGTCTGGTTTAATATCAGGGTTCACATTAAGTGAGATTGGTCAAGTCCGGGCAAGTTCACACAAAGTTGTCTGTTGCCATTTCTCATCAGATGGGAAACTACTTGCTAGTGGTGGGCATGATAAAAAGGTTAGTGATAGATTCTTTCAGGCACTACTTGTGATGCAAGATGGTCGCATGCACCTGCAACAAGAGAAAAATCCTGCTTGAGTTATGATTTATTTTTTATATCATTTTGAAGAATAATTTAGTCCTGATTGTGCATTTATTTAAAATGCAGGCTGTACTGTGGTACACAGACACTTTTCAACTGAAAACTCAACTAGAAGAACATACCTTGCTAATTACTGATGTCCGATTCAGCCCAAGCATGCCACGCCTTGCCACCTCTTCCTTTGACAAAACTGTTCGGGTTTGGGACGCTGACAATGTTAGTGGATAGAGCTCTTTAATTTTCTATAATTTCTCCTGATATGCAATTACCCTTTGTGATTGAAATATTTCCTAATTTCTTTTGTTTCCAAGCATTGTTTTTGTTCTTGATATTGATAATCTTGGTGGGTGGACGTTACTTGTGGCACTAAGGACATGAAGTAGTTGCAAAATTAGAGACTTTTGATTATGATTGATTCATGAAGTAACCAAGCTGCTTATTTTTCTGATTTTGCACTACCTTCAATTGCTAATGAAATGAAAGATTTATGTTACACATCCATCAATTGCACCACTTAATTCTGTAGAAAAAGGAATAGGGCAGATGACTTTCATTGCAACACTATGGGCAGTGGTCTGAGAGAGAAATGGAAGACTGTTTAGAGGATTGGAGAAATCAGTGACAAAATTCTGGGAAGAGATTAAAATCTCAGCTAGTTGTGTGTCTTTGCTTCATTGTTCACGAAGACTCTTCCATCTTGATTGGTTGTTAAATTGGAATGCTTGTATGTCTATTCATGTAGTCTAGTAGTTGTTTTCTTAATTTGTTGTGGGTTCCCTCCTTCCACTTCTTGTAGTCAAGGTTGGAATTACTTCATATCTTTCATATGATAAATCTGTTTCTGACTTTCTTCGCTAAAAGAAAAATTCATAAATGACCCAATAATGTTAACCATTGAACTTACTCAGGTGGGATAGCTGAAAGTGAAAAATATGGATGCTCAGATTTCCTTTATTATTATTATTATTATTATTATTATTATTATTATTATTATTATTATTATTATTATT
>JAJIYU010021468.1:0-10027 GCA_030144865.1 Tinospora cordifolia | reverse complement strand
AAAGGGGTTCGGGTGCTCAGGTTTCTTTTTGGTTCTCTTTGTACTTTGCGCTGAGGCGCTGGACATCTCGTCCTTAATATATATTAAGTTTCTTTTCAAAAAAAAAAAAAAGAAGCTAAAGGCTCCGTGAAGGTGAAACACTTCAAGAACAACAAACTCCATATGGCGACTTTGACAAAGTGAGCAGCTTTAATGTTCAGGAGACAGACGAGAGGATGATGATGGACGCAGCATAATCAGAAGATGCATTGGGGGATTTTTCTCAGTTAGAGGAAGAGGCCCACAAGTGGAGTTAAGAGACATACTCCAAGACTCAAAAAATAACAAGGACACAAGAAAGGTAGGTCTCCCTTCAGCTAAAGGTACAAAGGCTTATATTTCTCCTTACATGAGCATTCCTTCTTTTTCCCTTTTTTGTTTTGCACCTAACAATCATGTAGCATCCTCAATCTCTTATCTAAACCATGTGCCAAAAAGTTCTAGTCCCTCTTACGTCCCATCTACCACACCAATCCCTCCACAAAAACCAATAACACAAAGTTCACCACCTACTCTAGCTAGGAAGGGGGAAACATATAATATGTGAAACCACCAACAAGAGGGCAAAGTTGAAGATCTTGGTAAGTGGCACGCAAGAGTGACGGTTCTAATGGGTCTACAAATTCACAAGATACACTAGCCAAATATACCAAGAGGATGGAGCTAAAGCTACACAAAATAAGGAAAAGCCAAATGATAAAAGCTATCAAGATTTACGAAGGCTTGAACACCAAAGATTTCTTGAAAAAGGGCTTTGGTAAGAGGAAGGATTAAGTGAAGATTGTTTCATGGCACATCAAAGGATTAGATGACAGCAAGAAACAGGTTTTGATTAGAAGAACATTTTTTTTTTTTTTGAAATGAAAACATAAATATATATTAATATAGGAAATGATTGGACGAGATGTCCATTTACAGAGACATGGGAGGATCTCTTACAAAAAGCTTTGCAAAATTGAGGGCCATCCCCTCATCCAGTCTCCTAGAGTATACCCCCCCTTCCATTTAGAACTACTGACCCAACAAGCAAAAAGATACACTGCTTTATAAGTTATACTATTACAATCTACACTATTGTTCCTAAAAATACATCTATTTCTAGCTTCCCAGACAGTCGACCATATGGCGAATCTAATAATATTCTAGAAATGAGAAAGCTTTAGGGGAATAGATCCTAGAACTGAGAGAGTTGAGGGAGCGTCTGTCGGGGGAACCATGACGGGCAACAGAGATCTCCATCTTTCCCAAACTTCTTTCAACATGCTACATCTCCAAAAAAGGTGACCTACGTCCTCTTCATCATTCCTGCAAAGACAACACTAAGAGGGGGAAATATAATGGTTAGGCATTTTTCGCTGCATTTCAGAGGCGCAGTTTAATTTGCCTAATACAATAAGCCAAATTAAGATTTTGGTTTTTGTAGGAATGGGATATTTCCATGTGGAAAGGAATCTGCTATCAGTTTCTGTGCCGCTGTGGTTATCTGTCTTGGCCATAAAAGCCTCATAACAAGATTTAACTGAAAAACTGTCTGTGTTCTCCTGGATCCATCTCCAAGAATCTTCTGCATCCCTGAACTGAATACTGTCGAGAGTCTGCATAAGATCAATAAGATCCTCAATTTCTTCGTCTTTCAGAAGTCTCCTAAAGTTGAAGTTCCATCCTGTATTTGTAGCATCATTGTCCCGACCACTGCATCTCATCTGTTGAAGGGACACCGTTGGGCTTCTCGTCAATCTAAACAGACGTGGGTACACCTCTTTCATAGGCCTCTGCCCCCTCCATACATCCTCCCACATTTGAATATTAGATCCGCTTCCTATCCTCCACTGGACAAGCTTTAGGAAATTCGGATATATGGAAACTATGTTCTTCCAATGAGACCTACCTGAGGTCCTATTATTCAGGCTCGCTTCCATATTATTATGGGAATTCCCGTGGATGCTTGAGATAATTCTCCTCCAGAGGGCATTTTTCTCTGCTGAAAATCTCCACAGCCATTTTGCTGACAGGGCCACAACAATTAAAAGGGAAAATCCAAACATTTTAGTATTATAGGAGACAAAAAGGGGGGCTCTGGAAGAAAATAACTAGGTCAAATATGGGGCTCCAATGGTCCCATATGCCAGCAGTAGGGTCTTCTACAGTATGTTGGTGGCTTAAAATACAGGGTTGATAGAGGTTACAAGAGGCTTACTCAGAGCTTTTTCAATTTCATTGTGCATCAAAAGATAATGAGCTTGGTGATTGGTGATTGACAAGTAAGGGGCTAGCCTCACCCATAAAATCACATTGTTTCTTGGGATGAATTAGTGAGACTCTCGGTGCTCTTCAGGGAGAGTTGGTGCATTTGCGGAGACTTTACTAACCAAGATTCATTGAGGAAAAACTCAATCATGGTAGACTAACCAAGAGATGCAAGAATTTGATGCACAGATCAAGGAGCTAGAGCTAAAAGATCCACCACTAGCTAATGCAACCTTCACTTGGACGAATATGCAAAGTAACCCTATATGTTGTAGATTGGATCAATTACTCTTTACATCTAAGTGGGAGAGACTATCAATTCTAGAGGCAAGAGGCTTTCGGAAGACTTATTTCAAATCACAAGCCAATTTAACTGAAAACTACAAAAACAAGGAGGGGGTACAGAACTGAAAATGCATGGATGGATCACAGATTTTTTTTTTTTTTTGGAACAAGAAAGTAGAAATTATATTCATTAGTAAAAGGGGGATGAGACATCCCAATACAAAAGCATTAAATACAAAATTGCTCCAGTCAGTGACATAATGAAACTGTGGGAATTACAAAACAAACAAATTGCTACCCTAGTTCCTCACCCACTCCCCAAAATGTAATCCTCTCACCCATTTTGACATAGAAACCAAACTAGCAAAAAGGGTGACTAATCTTTGCCGCATATGATCCAAGGTTGATTCTTTCTCTTTGAAGATCATATTATTGCTCTAGTCAAAGACAATGAAACTGTGGGAATTACAGAACATACAAAATGCTACCCTTCTTCTCCCACTTCCCAAAATGTAATCCTCTCCCCCATTTTAACATAGAAACCGAAGTAGCAGAAAAAGTAACTGATCTTTGCCACATATGATCCAGGATTGACTCTTTCTTTTTGAACATCCTATTATTGTGCTCCTCCCAAACGACGTCCAAAATAACTAGTAAGGTACTTTTCCAATAGTTTTTAGACTATGAACTTCCACTTCTTTGAGGTACTACAAAAAGGTTGTCTTTCCTAAGGGGGTGGGGGCCATCACTTCATGTGGATTTCCCCACCTTTTACAGATGCTCTTTACTAACCTGCAGCTTCTAAAAATGTGTCCTCTATCTTCATTTGCACACTTGCATAAGTAACACTAAGAAGGAGAGAGATGTGTTGGGATATTCTTCTAAATTCCGCCTAAAGCATTAAGCTTATTTAAGCTGGTTAACCATCCTCGAACCTTGGCTTTAAAGGGAACTATTGTTGTCCACATGAATCCTGCATTTAGATCCAATTCCTAAGGTGGAGGTTCTGGTGCAATCTTTTTCGTAAATAACTTAGCTAAGAATTTTCCTGAACCGTCACCTATCCAGATCCTTTTGTCTTCCCCTCCAATATTTGGAGCAGTTTGATAGCTTCTCTTTCTCCCTCTTCACCCAAGTTACCCTTAATGTTTAGGTTCCAACCTGTATGGGCCTCTTCCTCCTAACTAGGAAGGTAGTAACGGGGGCTCCATGTAATGTTGCTTTGGTGTAGATCCTTGGAAACAGGTCCTTGAAAGGATGTGCCCCACACCACTGATCCTCCCAGAATCTGATGAGCCCTCCATTGCCCACCTTCCATCTTACCCACTGTTGAAAAAGAGGATAAAAGGGTAAAGATGAACTTCCATGGGCTCTTGTAAGTGGTGCAGACCAGCCTCGAAATCCAATCCCAACTTTCTTGATCCATGAATACTTATCATTGGTAACATACGCCATTATAATTAACAGAAGTCCGAGAGACAAATTTAATGCAAAGAGGGGCTTAAAGCAAGAAGATCCATTGTCATTGTTCCTCTTCACCATTGTGGTAGACGTTCTTATAAATTAACGTCTTGAGCTAGTAAGTACTCCTCAGTGCAAGGTTCTATGATTGGAAGGTATAAAATAAAGATTTCTTATTTGCAATATACAGATGATACTCGATTCTTCTTAAATGGAAAGGAGGGAAAATGTGAGATTTGAACACTAAAAATGAATCTTTCAAAAAATCAATTGTCTAGTATAGATATGTCACACGATTATCTTCTCAATCTTGCTACTGACCTCAGTTGTTCAATGGGAGAGTGACCTCTAAAGTAATTGGATCTACCTTTGGGAGAAAATCCTTTGTCTTTGAGTTTTTGGCCACTAATTACTTCCAAAATTTCAAAGAGATTGGATGCATAGAAGCATGGTATAAAAATTAGATGAATTTCGTCGAAATTAACCGAATTAATTAGGTAATTTGAACAATCGAAACGAAGTTCACTTGTAATTATAAAATTACAAAATTTTGTCGAAATCTTCGAAAAAATCTGCAAAGTTCACTTAAAATCGAAGTTTTGAAGATTTTTGTGGAAAAAAATGTATAAAAGTAGTAAGAAAGAGTATTTTTATGAAAGAATTTATATAGTGCACAAAGATTCTTCTGTATAGTTATAAAGATTATACAAAAATTTATTATCTATAAATGAAGAAAATTTAAGGCGAGATATGTGTAATTGAAAAGTGACTATCTAAGAGAAAGAAGTATGAACTGTAGCTTGAAGAAGAAATGATAGAGAGAAGAGAGAAAAGTGAAAAAAAAAAAAGTTAAACGCCTAAGAGAAGAATGATAAATAAAAATTAGGGTTTATATTAGAGTTTGACAATATTTTTTTTTTGTTTTTTCCTTTTTTCTAATAGTTTTAAGTTAATATGTGTGATATGCATTAAGCATTATTAATGTTAACATATATATATATTCGGAACCATTATATGTATAATGTATTTATCATATTTGTTTTTGACATTTTTAATAGAAATTGTGCATATTTTAACATTTATATAATATTTTTTGAATTTTTCTACGTTGGTAAATTTTACAAAAATTCTCTTGAATTTCTCGAACTCTTCAAATTAATTCGAATTTTCAAATGTCGAAGTTTGGGGCGAAGTCGAATTGTCGTTCCTTGCATAGAAGAGAGCTTTATTATCCAAAGGGCGAAGATTAACCTTAATAAGATCAATCTTGGAAACTATGCTTACATACATCACGTCTATTTTCAAAATAGCAAGCTCGATGGCTTGCAAGGGGGAAGCTCAAGGCATCTAAAGGACTGAGGCAGGGAGATCCCCTCTCCCCCTTCTTTTACATTTTGGCAGCAGATGGTCTCCAATGTATATTAAGAATGGCAGAAGAGCACGACCTGAGAGGTTTTGAGGTTGGGAGGAATAAAAACAATACATCGAATCTTCTCTATGCCGACAACTCCTTGTTCATTCTCAACAATGATAAGCATAGTTGGAGGTTATTTAGGGGAGTCCTTGAAAGCTTCTCTTTGATTTTGGGATTAAAGATTAATTTTCTCAAGAGTCAGATTGCTGGCATTAACCTAAATGCTTTTGATCTGTCCCAAGCAGAGCGTATCCTGAGGATTTCTGCAGGAGAATGGCCTATGAAATACTTAGGCTACCTCTTGGAGGTAATAGTAGAAGGATTGCTTTTTGGAACCTGGTGGTGCAGACTGCCAAGTGCCGAATAGAGGGTTGGAAAGGTAGTTATTTGTCTAGAGGAGGCAAATTGCTCCTTGCTAAATTGGTATTGGAAGCCCTCCCATCGTACTACATGACTATTTTCCAAATGTCAGTAACTATCAGAAAACAGATTGAGAGATGCATCAGGAAGTTCTTCTGGAAATCGGAAAGTGCAGAGAAGCCGCAATTCTTAGTTGGTTGGGATAAAATCTATAGGCAAAGGGAAAGAGGAGGTCTAGGTATAAGCATCATGAAATTCAGGAATTTAGCCCTGTCCGCCAAATGGTTATGGAGATTTTCTACGGAGAAGCATTCCTTATAGAGAAAGGTTATCTCCAGCATTCAAGGTACCTCTCATAATGATATGTCAGCAGGCCTCAAAAACAGGGCTTCAGGAAGATCCCCTTGGAAACACATCTTCTCAATTTACCCCAGATTTTTGAGTTTTATCCAATGGAGACTGGGCAATGGGACAAAAATCCGAGCTTGGGAGGACACCTGGAGGGGACAGTGACCCTTGAAAGAGGATTACCCGAGGTTTTACAGACTAACTCAACAGCCGGAGGCCACCCTGTACCAGATGATGATCAATGACACGGAGAACCCTCACAATAACCTTGGTTGGAACTTTCACTTTAGGTGACCATTGAAGGATGAGGAAATTGAAGATTTGGCTGACATGTTACAAAGGATGGATCAAGTGCAACTTGTGGATAGAGATTACTCCTAGAAATGGACTCAAGAAGACAGTGGTATCTTCACTGTTAAGTCTTACTATGACGCGTTCGTGGGGCAGCAGGGTGCAGATCATCGAAGTGGAGCAGAAAATAGATTTGATCTTATCTGGAAATCTCTCATTCCTATGAAAAATAAAATTTTAATGTGACTTGTAGCCTTAGGCAAATTAAACTGTGCTGCCCAATTGCAGTTAAAAATGCCTAACAAATGCATTTCTCCCTCTTGGTGTTGTTGGTGTTGTTTGTGCAGGAACGTTGAGGATGACGTTTCTCACCTTTTTTGGCAATGCGGGACGATGAAAGCAGTTTGAGAATTTTGGCGTGATCTTCTGCTGGTAATTCCTATTCTAACAGAAAACCCTTTCACCCTCTCCTTCCAGATTCGACTCCGCATAGACTGAAGCGGTACTGGTGGCTGATCTGATTTGCAGTGTGGACAGCGATATGGGAAGTTAGGAAATTGCATTTTTAGTAAAGTAATGGTCGAATTTAGTAATATTGTACAAAGAACAGTCTATCTTTTTGCAGTTTGGGTTATTAATGCTAAATGGGGAGGCGGTTATTCCCTGGGGGATTGGATGAGGAGGTGGCCCTCAATTTTGCAACGCCTCTTGTAATGACAGTTCTGTTCTGTATAGACATCTTGTCCAACTCTTCCTTTCTATGTTAATAAAATTTCCTAGTGTCTATTTCAAAAAAAAAAAAATAGCAAGCTCGATGGCAATGCAAATTGAGAAGGAAATCGAGAGTTTCTTCTAGGAAAGCAAAAAATGGAGGTAAGAGCAAACATTTGATCAAGTGGAAGAATATTCAGCAATCAATGGACCGGGGGAGTATTGAAATTGGGAACATTGCTTTGATAAATGCGACACTCTGTAGTAAATGGATATGGAGGTTTTATGAGAATTGAAAGTCCTTGTTTGTGGGTGAGGATAATGGAAAGTAGGAATGGGAAGTTACCCTTGGATGGGGGGCTAGAAGACATTACCTAACAATCGATCTCTATGGAGGTTCATCTCATCATTAGTGCAGAGAATATCACCGAATGTGGAACTTAATGCTGAGAATGGAGAATTGTTAAGATTTTAGGAAAAGAGGTGGTTGATTGCCGTAATACTAGTTAATTCCTTCCCAATCTTCTATCATCTCTTGATCTCACATGGTAAGTCTATCACTTGTTTTTATCAAACAATAATCTAGATCATACTCCCATTGTTCTTGGAACCTTCACATTCTTAGGGCTTTCATTGAGTGTGAGATTGCAAAAGTAAATTTTTTATTGTCCTAATTAAATAATGTTAGGTTATATCCATCCATAGGCAAATTTCTATGGAAACCTAAACCTTCAAAAATCCCACTATTTTTTTTTTTTTTCTGAAACAGAAACTATCAAAAACATCACTATTAAATCATTACTCTCTTCTTTAGTTGTGTTGCTTCTTAATTTTGTTTGTCATTGTTATATTCAAATATGGGGTGCAAATGTTCACGCCAAGGTTAAGGTGTTTGAGTGCATGGCATGAAAATTCGACAAATTTCACACAATTAGCTTAAATAAATTAGGTAATTTGGATAATCAAAACGAAGTTCACTTGTAATTGTAAAATTACAAAATTTCATCAAAATCTTCGCAAAAAATGGCGTAGTTCCCCTAAAATTGAAGTTTCAACAATTTTTAGAAAAATGCACAATTTACGAAAAAATCTATGTGGTGCACAGAAATTTTTCTATATAATTATAGAGATTGTAAAAGAAAATCTTCCTCTACAAATAAAGAAGATTGAAGGCAAGATAGGTGAAACAGTCGAGTGGCTATCTCAGAGAAAGAAGAATGAGTTGTAGCTTGTAAGAGAGACGATAGAGAGAAGAAAGAAAAGAAAAAAATAAGTTTATAGCCTAAGAGGAGAGGGATTAAGAGAAGAACGAGAAACAAGAGTTGTCTACTGTAATCGATAGAGAAGATCAAATATATTTGCGCTTGCAGCAACTGGCAAGCCAATAACCAATTGAGCTAGGGTTTATATTTGTACGACCATTAGAGTTTGATGATAAGTTTCTCTTTCTTTCTTTTTTAAAACTATTTTAAGTTGACATGCACGATGTTTATTAAACATTGTTAATGTTAAAATACCTGTTCAGAACTATTATATGTCTACTTTTATATGTAAAATGTATTTATTTATATTTGTTTTATCATTTTTAATAGAAATTGTGCATATTTTTTTTAAACTTTTCTAAGTTGACAAATTTTTACAAAAATATTTCAAATTTTCCAAACTTTTCAAATTGATTTTGATTTTCAAAGGTCGAAGTTTTAGGTGAAGTCAAATTTTCATTCCTTGTTTGAGTGGGCCCTAGCTCATGGGAAAATTAACAATGGAGAAATGCTCCAAAAGAGGGTACCAAACTAAGCAATCTCTCCATAGTGTTGTGTTCTCTGTCAGGAGGATGTAGATTCATTGGAGCATATATTTTTTGGCTGTAAAGTAGTCAAGAGATTGTGGCATGGCCGATTTTTTTTTCAAGTAATAGATTTAGGTCTCCACAAGACGTTCAAGATGTCCTCTTCTTGTCCCATCTTCAATCTCTATCATCGGAAGAAAAGGAGCATGTAGATAGCCTTCTTTGCAACATGTTGGGCTATAATATATGGCTAGAGCGAAACAACAGAACCTTCCATGAGATAGTAAAATCGAAAATGAATGGGAGGAGATTTTAAACTTGTAACCAACACATGGATTTATGCTCCCCCATTTGTTAGTGTGTTTTCAATTTCAAAATGGACGTTGGGTTGGGATAAATGCATGTTTGTGGGGTTGTCCATAATTACGGATGCATGTGGGTCCTATTTATCGCCACTTATGATATGTATACACTTTTATTTATTTCAATAAAGATTCTTGTTTCTTCTCAAAAAAATAAAATAATAAAATAAATAAAATAAAATAGATACAAGATAGTTGTCAGCATGGACTTGATGTTGTTGATAAACATGTGGCTTTGGAATCCAAAGGCTTTACCTCCAACTATTCCCACCATGGTGCTTAAAATTGTAAATTGAAAGGGAATTATTTTGATGCTTGATCAACTCAACTATGATTTGAATGATACATCACAAGATTCACGACACATGTGAATTGTATATTTTTAGAAGTATTAGTGTTATTACCAAAATTCATGATTCAAATGAAGCATCATGATTTAATTAGCAGTAAACTTGCAATTTAGACTAATTTACTTATTAGATCAAGTCCCTTGCAATTCATAGGCATGGTTGTTTATTAATCCACTTTATATTGTTTTGTCATACCCCAATTATTTCTATTTATGCATATATGATTTATTTGATTAATTGGTATAGACACATACATATTTATTAATTGGTACATTTATGTATATTATTTTGAAGTGACATACAATTAATTGATTAATTGGTGTAGAAGTAAATATATTTATGTACATGTACATTAATTAATTATGATTAT
>JAJIYU010021467.1:0-10043 GCA_030144865.1 Tinospora cordifolia | reverse complement strand
AATGCACATTATACTAAATATAAGTAAATACACTACATTTTCTATTATATTAATGCACATTATACATAAAATACGTATAATATAATTAATCTGCTATGCAACTAACACTTAGTCATAGGTCTAGCCAACTTAGAAGTCTTGTATAAATCTTTGGTAATATCCTACCAAACCTAAGAAGCTTCTAATTTTCATCAATGTTCTTGATTGCTTCTAGTTAGCTACTGATTCCACTTTATCTGGATCTACTGATATTCCTTCAGTTGAGATGACATGGCCAAGGAACTTAATCTTCTTTATCCATAACTCACACTTGCTGAACTTGGCATATAACTCATTTCTCGTCAATATGCCCAACACAATCTTCACATGCTCTACGTGTTCAACTTCTAATCTAGACTAGACTAGAATATCATCTATGAATACTGATCCAAATATTGTCGGAAGACTTTGTTCATTAACTTCATAAATGCAGCTACTCCGTTTGTCAAACCAAATGACATCATTGTGTACTCAAACTGTCCATATCGAGTTCTAAAGGCTGTCTTATAAATGTTTTTCTGCCCAATCCTCAACTGGTAATAACCTAACATTAAATCTATCTTTAAGAAATGAGCGCCTCCCCTCAACTAATTGAGTAGGTCATCTATTATGGATAAAGGATACTTATTTTTTATGGTCACTTGGTTGATCTTCCTGTAGTCAACACATATCGTCATTAAGCCATCTTTTTCTCCACATATAGTATTGGAGCTTCCCATGGTGATTCACTAGGTCTAATGAATCCCTTCTCACGAAATTTATCCAACTGTGCCTTGAGTTTGATCAACTCAACTAGCACCATTCTGTAGGGAGGAATGGTTATAGGGTTTGTGCATGGATGTTCAATCTTGAACTCTACCTATCTGTGTGGTGGTAATTCAGGTAAATCATCTAATAATATATCTAGATACTCTCGCACTACAAGTATCTCTCCAATATCTTTTGACTCCCTAATATCATCATCTAGAACTCTTGTGATGTAACACGTTGGAATTTTAAGAGTGCGTTGCGTTGCGAGTAAACATGGAAAAAAAATATGACACAAAAAAATGAAAATGAGAATCTAATTAAAAGAGAAAAAAATTATTTAAATTAATAACAAGTATCATAATTATTGAAACATATGCAAATATTATAGTTAGAAAAATACTTGAAAATATTACGATGATTACGAACACGTCGACAATAGAATAATAAATAATAAGGATAACAAAAGAATAAAACTATGTGTTGTAGTTATATAGATAGGTGAAATAAATATTTTAATGATTATTATGATTGGTCTAATATTAAAATAATGTCGGTGTTAATATTGAAATAATATTGAGAATTAAAAATTCTAACTTAGAAATTTATCAAAAATGTAAATATATGCATAATAAGATGAAGAAAATGAATATCTGACGTTAGCTTGAAAAATGAAATAACGTATCGGATTTTTCTTGGTTAATGAAATTTTCATTGAGAAATAAAAAAATCTGATTGGTGATTGAAATAATAATGGAGAAAAAAATTAAAATTTAATTTAATAAAAGATTGATCTGGAAAAAAAAAATGCAAACTCCATAGATTTTGAGTTTAAAAAAAAAAAAAAAAAAAGGGGTGCTGAATCCAGAAATTTCTGGTTTCAGCTGGACGATTAAAGAAGGAGGGTGATGAGCCGTGAGATGTGGGTGCTGTGTTTCAAATGGAAGAAAAGAAGAACTGAAGGTGAGATTTTGGTTGATGTTGTTTGTGAGGTGTGATTTGGGGTAGTTGAGCGTCACGAACAGAAGAGCGAAAGCAGAGCAACGCTGCTTTGGTTGCTACTGCTGCCGTTGATTGGTGAAAAAAACGAAGGGAGATTTTGTTTGCTGGGTTCATGAATAAGGTTACTGCTGCAGCTGCAAGAAGAAGAAGACAACTGAGGAAGGAAAATAGGGGTCTGTAGCTATTACTGCTGCTGTCGTTCCCTGTTGCCTAACGAAGAGGAAATTGGTGCGTTCGTGATTTGGGCGAACAGCAAAAAAAAAAAAAAAGGGGAATCTGGAGTTACTAGATCTCTGTGTGACGATCATGCAAAGAAGATGAAGAAATTTCTGCTGGTGCTGCAATCCAACCGTGAAGAAGAAGAACCAGGGGACGTTGAGAAGAACCGAGAAGGGAGGCTGCTGCTCGGCGTTGCTGTTGGTTCACGAACAAGGGAATGAAGTAGGTGCAGCTAACATGAAGTGAGGAAGAGAAAAATTTGGTCTGAGGAAGAAAATGCGACTGCTATTGTTGTTGCTGTTAATGTCACTGCTAGTGCTGCAATTGAATCGAAATGAAAGGGAAAACCAGCATTATAATAAACGGGATGACCGATTTTGATTGTGTGTTTTCAGTTTCAGGGCAAATTAATTTGATTTGGGTTTCTCTCGGTATTGGCCATGATTTGGTTTTCTGGCTGCTGGTTGCTCGTTGTTGTTGTTCATGATTCCTAAGATTGGCGATTGAAGAATGAAAGGGATGATGAGCTGAAATTCTGGGTGCTTGGTGAAAAATCAAAACTGAGGAAAATTTGAGATGTTGTGGGTTTGGAGTCTCTGTTGCTTGACCATGAAAATGAGAAAATACTTGCTGGCTATAAATCACACACAGAGGAAGATGAAAACCAGGAAAAACGGAGGTTTAGAGGGTTTGTTGCTGTAGCCATGTTGAACAAAGAAACATGTAGAAGTTCTCTGTTTACATATTGAGGGTGATTCGAAGATTGAAATGAAAAAAAAAAACCAAACATTTCAAATCTGAATTTTGTAAAGTAAATGGGGTGTTGCTGTGACAATGGTGCGAAGAGCAACGTGCAACAAAGAGACTTCATCGTGGCGTCGTTCGCGCGAAGAAGACAACGTGAGGTAAAAAAAAAAATTAGATTTTTAATTTTTAATAGTATGAAAGTTATTTTAGTAGGTTATAAATGCAAAAGCAAAATGAAATTTGAGAAATTTGAAATTTTATTAAACATTTGGGTAGAAATATTAATTTAGATGCTACTAGATTATGATGGATGCTTAGTATGTAAATATCAAAGCTTCGAAAAATTTGAAATTCTGAAAATTAGGAATCAAATTTTATTTAGAAGCAAGGTGTAAATATAAAATATTTAAAATCTTCTTATTCAAATAGGAATTAATTAAGCTTATGAGTAATTCTATTGATTGTTAAATTTTAGATTATACGCATATTAGCATATCGAGGATTTCAAAGAAAAGCAAGGAGCCCTGAAGATCGACAAAATCAGGTGGGCATGACTTTCTTGCTCATTTGTATTATACAAATTTAATATTCAAAGTATCTGAATGAATAGTTCTAGGTTATTAGAATTTTACTAGGAAATTGATTGAAATTGTTTGATTTCTTTGAATGATGTGTAATGTATGATGAACTATTTAATCCACGCATAATTAGTTATGACATGATCTTGTATTTAGGTTCACTCAATTATTGCATGCATGACTAGGCAAATATGTATCGAGATCCCATTGTTTATTTAGGCACCTTATCATGTGAACTTGCAAGTATAGTTTGGGTTATATGTTCTAGTGTAATTGTATGATGATTGACGTGCTTGAGATCATTTGTAAAACGAAAAATATAAGACGATGGTTTTTTAAGAATCCATGTACCGGTGCGATTGACGAGCCGTAAGGCGAATCGTAGGTATTCCTACCCTGAGCTACCTGTGATAGCTCGAAGTCTCTGGGAGACAGTACGAGTTTAGATAAGTACCCTCACTTGGACTGTGATACTAAGATATGATTGATTTTAGATGGTATCACCTGAGGCCTCTATGATTATGATTGGATTGGATCATAGGGTATACCGAGAGGCATCTCAATCCTCTTTCGGTTTTGACTTCGACAAAAATTAACTGAATGTTTGAACGCCTAATGTTTGAAAGTGTTTGTAATGTTTTGGATGGGGTCTGTATAATGCATGTGATGTATAGGATCGATTCGCTGAGCTTTCGAGCTCAGTCCCATTTTATTTCTTCAGGTATACCTGTACGTAGAATATGTTGACTCACGTCAGAAGACTCACATGTTGATTGGACACTTCACAGGGAGGTCGTCCGGGATAGGTGACTTGAAGGTCACGTTTTATGTATTTTATTAAATTGCTTTAATGTGATTACATTGGTTTAACTTTGTTTGTTTTATCTTTCAATAGCTTTCCTTGTTTAACAATTTTGATGTAATTGAATAGTTTTAAAGTATTTTCCGCTGCATTAATGATGATTTATATTAAGGAATCCAGTGAATATCTCGAAGAAATTATTTTAATTCTTTTGTTTTGTATGGAAAATTGTCTAGAGAATAACTTGAAATTATTGACTTTGAACTTAAGATTGAAGAAAAAGACTTTGTAGAACAAAATTTTTAAGTAGCATCTCGAGTTTCACCGTGCGACGATCCACACGTGAAGAAATACGTGAACGGAGGTTCGGTCAAAAATTGGGGTGTTACAAATATGGTATCAAAGCTCAGTATTATGATACACTGGGCTAGAATTAAGTTCACCGGATATGATTTTCACTGCAATGGAGATTTTACTGAATTTGATTTTCAGTGAAAATAAATTTTATCAGATTTGATTTCATTGAAAAATGAATTTTTGGGATATGACTTTGAAAAAGTGGTAGAATGGGTAGAAGTCTAGAGAAGAGTAAGTAATGCTAGCACGTTTGAGTACTGTTATTGATATGATCTGAATAGAGATAGTGAACCTTCTTTCAGATAAAGGTCCCTGAAGGGCTGATCTGGTTAGATCTTCTTCTACGGAAGTATGTACCAGAAGGTTAACCTTTATGTTGATTAAAGGTCCTAGAAGGTTTCATTATTATTCTGAAAGGTCCAAGAGGACAGTACTTGAAATGGATGACATCACGACAAATAATTGTATAAAATTGGATAGAAGTTAATATTAGGTAGCTAGAAGTCTAGGAAAAGACTAGGGTGGTGCCACGTGCTTGAGTTCACTGTCGCAGGTGTGATTCGAGTACTGGTAGGCGTCCTTGAAAGTTTGATGTCTCTACGGGGTAGACATTCCTGACGGTTTGACTTCTATTTTGGAAAGACGTCCTTGAGGGTTGATGCCTACACAGGAAAGGTCCAGAACTTAAGACAGTGGTGTCACATAGAAATTTTATAAAGTCAAGCTTGGCAATCCTACTGAAGGATATCGGGCCAAGTGAAGTAATGAGACTCTAGGTCAAGGTTGAGACCAAGTGTTGTCTCGGGAGTGTAGTGGATCATAAATAAATTAAAAGACTTTAGGATATAGGTTAGAGACTAATAACGTGTTTGAACGCACACTTGTTTGGTCAGGACTCGAATTTGGGAGGAGCCTGTATCCATGGTCTCTATGTAGGATGGGGTGCATAGGGATTCGGGGTACGGAGGGATCCTGAATTTAGAGAATGACGGACCATGATTGGTGAGTGATCGATTTCCTTGGCTGGACTCGTACCCACTGTATTGTACTGGGATGGGGCAGTACACTGTGGTGGGTCTTGCGTCAGCCTTAGAGTAAGTCTGCGGATGCACACGTTACATTGTGCCTGATCAACACAGTGGGACACGACAACTGTGGACATTGAGACACTTGCACCATTGTTTGGGTGTAATTCTGGGCGGAAGTCTGTGTGGGAGGGCGAGTGTGGGATGGGGCACACGGACTTGGAAGCACAGATGGAAGCTTCAGAATTGCATTATGCTAGCGTGTATTGTTTGCTTGGTTGTTGGATGACTGATGTTATGTATGTAGTGAATTATTTAAGTATTATAACCCAAACTCTTGAACCGGGAAACAAACGAAATACTGCCAACTTAGAAGCATAAACCCCTAGACAATTGAGACAAATCGAGAACTTAGAGATTATGCACTTAGAGTCACCCTAGCTCGAGAAACGCAAAACGACACGGGCGAATAGAAAGTAGTAGTCAATAGGATAAGTACGGTACTAGAAGAAAACATAAAACATAAGGGTATACCTATAGAATAAACATTGTCCTTCAACTTAGGACGAATGGATCATGGAATGCCAAGTTACATTCTTGACTTGTTGTTTATGTCAAGAGTTGAGAGATGAGCCTGTACTGGATGGTGAGAGCACGTCAACGGTAGCAATGACTTGAGAGACTTTAATAATCCTGGAATTGATAACAAAGATTTCTCAGAAAGTGAGATTGGAGATTTTTCAGGACTTGTGGAACAAGTGGTGTAGACTCTACAGTCATTGGCATTACCACAGTTGTCGGGGCCTACTTAAACATAATTACTGTCACCAGTGTAACTAGAGCCTCTGATGCGGCTACAACTTCAAACTCAACAAATAGATAGGCCTTCAGATACGGTGCCATGGAGTAGATCAGTCATTTATAACAAGGAATAATGGGAATTGTTAAATGAATTCCAGAAATTGAAACCTAGGTACGTTGTAAGTCGTAATTGATCCCTTTTCAGTAGAAAGGTGGCCCATCGAAAGGAATCAGCATCTCAAGGCTATGGGAGTGACTGGACCTAGATGGATGACGTTAGCGACATACCAATTGGTGGGACCGAAATATTATTGGTGGAAGACGAGTGAGAATTACTTAGAACATGAACAAGCAGAAGAGGACATCGTCAGAGTAGATTGCTAGAAACCCGAAGAGAAACAACACCGATAACAGAGCAACAATCTCAATTGAATAGGCCAAGGCAAATGAGCGGTAAGGAAAAGAATACAGACCAAGGAACTTAGATTGTGTTAGTTGCCTATCGATAATTTAGAATAAGGAAATAAAGGGGTGTGATCATACCAGCACTAATGCACCAGATCCCATCAGAACTCTGTTGTTAAACGTGCTTGAGAGAGAGTAGAAACAAGTCAGACCAAAGGGCTGATAGTAGAAAAAAATAGCTGAGATCTCTGAGAGCGTAGATTAGAGATCACTCTTAGTATTGGGGGCAAAAGATGAAAACCTGTAGCTAACAGTAACACCATAGGTGTGATTATGTAAATGCAACCAATATGGTAAAACACTAGCCATCGTATATTTTTCGTTCGCGGCGGCATACGCAGTCTTGTTAGAGATCTGATCAAATGTGGAAAATAGAAAGAAACTTTCCGTAAATTAACCATTTGATATGGTCGAAGCAAATCCTCCGGCTAGGAGAAGTTCTTCCTCTTCCGAGTTGAGTAGATGTTTGAACATATACAAACCAAACTTCCTAGAATATCCTAGTTCAGTCTTTGTCTTATGCCAGAGAGGAAAGTATCTACTATGTATATGCTCTATGAATGAAGAAAAGTCTAAACTAATGTTGGTGTTGTGACTCAATGTATTGTTCCAACAAAGGTTAAAGATCAATACCAAGCAAATGTTCTCCTGAAAATTAATGTCGAACTTGGCGGCTTAAAGTCTTTGTTGTCAATCGAATAATTTTCTTCTAGTGCCTGGATCTCCAAGGTTACAACCACCACTCCGGGAATGAATGTTTTACACTGTATTCTTGATCAGTATGAGTAAGAGTTACTCTCTATTATTGTGGTGGTAAATTCTAGATAATAACCATTGATCTCTCAGTATAGGGCATCTGTAAGAACATAATCGCCCAAGGCTGAAATGATAGAATAGTATAATTTGACAAGTACCTATTCGAACCATCTATGCCAGAACCTTATCAAAAAGCTACAGTGATTCACCATGAAAATTGCAAGACTATGTGATGAAAGAAGATAGAATTTTTTGAACGGCTCAAATTCATCCTAAGCGAGAGCATATGCCAGACGATTGATAAGTTTCAACATTTTAGGGAGATGTCATGAATGTCGCATGTGATATCTGGGCGAGGATACATAGTCTCTACACTAGATCACGTTAACGGTGGTGGACTGATCGTTCTTCTTAAGTATTAATTCGGGGAGAAGACTACGTTCACAAATCTTCTTACAAAAAATAGGGCGTAGACTATTTCAAAATAATCAATAACAACTGATGACGTAACGTCTATGAAGCTAGAAGGTGGTGGCCATTATGGTTTTGCTCAGCTATGTAAAGAACTTGAGGAGATTTTTGTGGATTTTTAGAGAATGGTTTCAAAGAGGAAATAAATTATATCTGGTAGTATTTCAAGGCGATGAATCTAGTTGGGTAGATAAATACCCTAGTTCTACTCGTAATGTAACACATAATCGGGTCGAATATGAAAGGACTTTCAGTGTAAGATCAGAGTAACGCAGCTGAAGTGTGATGAGTTTTGAAAATGCAGAATGATTGACAACATGAGTTAGCTTGACTCAAATTTTGAGGAAGAAATTTTATTTAGAGGGGGTAGATTGTAACACGACAGAATTTTACGAGTGCGCTACGATGCGAGTAAACATGGAAAAAAATGACAAAAAAATTGAAAATGAGAATCTAATCAAAAGAGAAAAAATTTATTTAAATTAATAACAAGTATCATAATTATTGAAACATATGCAAATATTATAGTTAGAAAAATACTTGAAAATATTACGATGATTACGAACACGTCGACAATAGAATAATAAATAATAAGGATAACAAAAGAATAAAACTATGTGTTGTAGTTATATAGATAGGTGAAATAAATATTTTGATGATTATTATGATTGGTGTAATATTAAAATAATGTCGTTGTTAATATTGAAATAATGTTGAGAATTAAAAATTCTAACTTAGAAATTTATCAAAAATGTAAGTATATGCATAATAAGATGAAGAACTGAGAAGGGTTTTGGCTGCTGCTCGGCGTTGCTGTTGGTGCACGAACAAGGGAATGAAGTAGGTGCAGCTAACATGAGGTGAGGAAGAGAAAAATTTGGTTTGAGGAAGAAACTGCGGCTGCTATTGTTGTTGCTGTTAATGTCACTGCTAGTGCTGCAATTGAATCGAAATGAAGGGGAAAACCAGCATTATAATAAACGAGATGACTGATTTTGATTGTGTGTTTTCAGTTTCAGGGCAAATTAATTTGATTTGGGTTTCTCTTGGTATTCGCCATGATTTGGTTTTGTGGCTACTGGTTGCTCGTTTTTGTTGTTGATGATTCCTTAGATCGGCAATTGAAGAATGAAAGGGATGATGAGCTGAAATTTTGGGTGCTTGGTGAAAAATCAAAACAGAGGAAAATTTGAGATGTTGTTGGGTTTGGAGTCTTTGTTGCTTGACAATGAAAATGAGAAAATACTTGCTGGCTATAAATCACACACAGAGGAAGATGAAAACCAGGAAAAACGAAGGTTTAGAGGGTTTGTTGTTGTAGCCATGTTGAACAAAGAAACATGTAGAAGTTCTCTTTTTACTTATTGAGGGTGATTCGAAGATTGAAATGAAAAAAAAAACAAACATTTCAAATCTCAATTTTGTAAAAAAAATGGGGTGTTGCTGCGATGGTGGTGCGAAGAGCAACGTGCAACAAAGAGACTTCGTCGTTGGCGTCGTTCGCGCGAAGAAGACAACATGAGGTAAAAAAAAATTTAGATTTTTAATTTTAAATAGTATGAAAGTTATTTTAGTAGGTTATAAATGCGAAAGCAAAATGAAATTTTAAAAATTTGAAATTTTATTAAACATTTGGGTTGAAATATTAATTTAGATGCTGTTAGTTGCATAGCAGATTAATTATATTATACGTATTTTATGTATAATGTGCACTAATATAATAGAAAATGTAGTGTATTTACTTATATTTAGTATAATGTGCATTTAGAGCATCGTTGCATCATTTTAGCATGTTTTATTATTATTTTATATGAATATAATGTGCGAGAAAGGTTTTCAGTGTTTGTGCAGGTTTAGAATGAACCAGAGTAGGAATAAAAGCACCCGAGGAGTTGAAAATGGGCAAAATGAGAAAATGTCACCGATGATCGCGGTCGGCAACGCCGACCGCGGTAAACGGAACAAGGAATGCATCAACAAAACAGCACAAAGGACAGAAGAATGCGGTGCAATAAACTGAAGATTGCAGTCTGA
>JAJIYU010021466.1:0-10029 GCA_030144865.1 Tinospora cordifolia | reverse complement strand
GAGAGAGAGAGAAAGAGAGAGAGATTGCGTGAGAGAGGGACCTGCGATAGAGAGAGAGATGGAGCTGCGAGAGAAGTCGCCGGAGGTTGAAGAAGACGACGTCGCCGGAGTTTGGAAGAAGACGAAGTTGTCGGAGTTCTGGAAGAAGACGAAGGTCGCCAGTGATGTGCTCTTGGGCTGCAAGACCGAAGATGGTGATCTCCTTAGGGTTTTTGAAGATGTAATAAAAATATTAATTTTTAAACCCTTATATTCTATGCATATTTGTAAAAAGGTTCTTAAATTTGTTTTTATTTATAAAGAACTCCCTCCCAATGCCCAGACCAGCGCCTAGGCGCTGGGAGGAATTGGGCGACTAGGCACCGCCGCGGCGCCTTGACAACACTGATTGTTGATATGTAGATTCCATGCCCATTGAGTAGATCCCGCTATAGAAGATTTGGTTAAAAACTCAGCTACTGTTCCTTCTTTCCTGTTTGACATTCTGAAGATGTTAGGGTATTTCTCCTTAAGTTTGTCCCTCCCACACCAAATATCCTCCCAGGATGGTACATTATCCCCTTTATCCACTTTTCATATGATGTGGGATTTGACTTCAATGTATAAACTGTGAATATCCTTCCATGGGGATCTTTGGCTGCACTTCTTGCATATGCCTACTTCTCTTCCAAAATGTTTTAGACCATGAATGCTTTTAAATATTTTGGCCAAAAGGGTTGTCGGGTTTTCCATCATTCTCCATTACCACTTTCCCCTTAAAGTCTTATTTATCTTCCTCAATCCCCTTATTCCCAACCCTCTTTTTGGCATATCTTTGCAGACTAGCTTCTAATTAACCAAGTTTTGGCCTTTGGAATCCTTTTCAGCCTTCCACAAGAAATCCCTCATCTGTTTTTCCATCTCACCAGCAACCTTTTTTGGGATTCTAAAAGTAGACATGTAATAAGTAGTCAAAGCTTCTAGAACAGATTTCAGCAATAACAGCCAGCCTCCCCGCGACAGATAGCTGTGTTTCCAACCTGCAATTCTCTTCCTGATTTTTGACAAAACTTGATCTCAAAACAGAGATTTATTTGGGTTACCTCCTAGAGGCATACCTAAATAATTTATAGGCCATGTGCCTTTTGAAACTTTCATCTCATTTGCCATAGACTCCACTTCTCTTGGGCTATTGTTAATTCCCAATAAATTACTTTTTTCTCCATTCATTTTCATCCCGGTAAGAAAGCTGAAAGTGTGCAAAATGTTCATCATTTCCACCAACTCCGCCTTGTTGTGGGGGATGAAGAGGAGACAGTCATTTGCAAAAAGGATATGAGTGAGTTCAATGTTCTCTTTCCCAATTTTCATCCCAAAAAACTTTCCCATTTGTCTCGCCTTCTCAATGATTCTTGTTAAGGTGTCAGCTATGACAATGAATAGAAACAGGGAGAGGAGGTCACCTTGCCTTAAACCCCGAGACCCATTGAATTTACCACGGGGTCTTCCGTTGATGAAAACTGAATAATTGACCGAAGATAGGCACGCCATTATCCATTTCCTCCACCGTTCCACGAAGCCTTTTTGACTCATCACAAAGTCTAGATAAGTCCATTTAACTGAGTCATAGGTTTTAGCTAAATCAATTTTCAGCAAGAGACCTTCCTTTTTATGCAATCTATACTCTTCGACCACTTCATTAGCTATGAGGAAAAGACAAATATATGTCTCATTTACTTTCCTATTAACTATTGCATTGGTATGAAATTCTTTCAAGCATTGGATAATGTCATGTTTGATAATATCCCGTGATTTTTGGAAGAAGGCCATGGTAAAGCCGTCCGGACCAGGGGCTTTTACACCATCACAGCTGAACACTGCTTCCCTTATTTCATCTTCTTCAAACTCCCTTTCTAGTCATCTCCTATCCTCTTCTGAGATTCTCTGCCATTCCAGAACATTAACCCCCCATTTAATGTTATTCTGTTCCTTGAACATATTGAAAAAGTGTTCAATGATCATATCTTGAATCTGATCATTTGATTCCACCAGGTTTCCTTCCTTATCCTCCAATTTGGTGATTGCTGCTCTGGATTTTCTTACGGATAGAATCCTGTGGAAATATTTGGTGTTCACATCACCTTCTTTTGCCCATTGTATCTTGGCTTTTTGTCTGAATTTCCTTTCCTGTTTACATTCTAGTTGTAATATCTCCCCCAAGAGCTTTTTTCGTTCCTCCCATAATTAAGCTTTATCTTCTTGAAACCAGCTTTTCAAGGTTACTTAGCAATTATGATCATGAGTTTATCATAATGAATTATATAATATTTCGTTATTTATAATTTTATAATTTATATATCATTAATTAATTAAATGTAAATTATAAATAAATAAAATTATAAAAAAAAAAGTATTACACAATTCTTCAGGAAGATGTATGTGTATATACGCGGGACCAATAAATAAATAAATAATTCTTCAGGGACCTTTAAATAATTATTTTAAAGACCACTTAGGCTCCGCCTCGCCTCATGGAGGCTTATCATCTTAAACCGTTTTACTGCCTTGACAACACTGCAATTAGACACACGACTAAATGCGGGTTATAAAAAAGTTAACCTGATAAACCCGAAAAAACACACGTTTAACATGATTATGCATAAATTAGGAGACAAATTATATATAAGTTAATTTAAAATTAATGTATTTATTAATTTATTAATAGTATACTTTTTTAATTATATTTTTAAATATAATATTTATTTCTAAAAAATTAAATTTATTTTTAATATGTTTTATATTTTCATTAATATTTTATAAAAAATTATTTTAAAAATTAATTGTAAAAAGTTAAATAGTTTATATACAAATGTACGATTATGAACACGACTATAACACGACCTATTTATGACACGACTCATTTATGACACAACCCATTTACAATATATGCATAGTATGAAAATTCGTCGAATTTTAGCAAATTTAGCCAAATTAATTAGATAATTTGGACAATCGAAGCAAAGTTCACCTATAATTGTAAAATTACAAAATTTCGTCGAAATCTACTAAAAATAAGCAAAGTTCATCTAAAATCGAAGTTTTGACGATTTTTGTAGAAACAAATGCACAAAGCCATAAAAAAAATGACATTTTTATTAAAAAATCTATGTGGTGCACAAAGATTTTTTTTGTATAATCATAAAAATTATTTAAAAAAATCTCTCTATATAAATGAAAATGATTAAAGCCGAGATATATGCAACTGGTCAATGACTATCTTTTCAAAAAAAAAAAAAAAAAAAGAAGAATGAATTGTAGCCTAGAGGAGAGATAATAGAGAAAAGAACGAGAAGTGAAAAATAAGCTGAGAGCTTACAAAGAGAGGTGTTGAGAGAAAAACAAAAGCAAGAGTCGTCTATTCTAATCGATAGACAAGATCAAATATAGTTGAGCTTGTAATGACTAATGAACCAGCAATGAATCAAGTTTGGGTCTACGTTTGCAAGGCCATTAGAGTTTGATAATAAATTTTTCTTTCTTTCTTTTTTTTAATAACAGTTTTAAGTTAACATGTGTGATATGCATTAAATATTATTAATATTAAAATACAAGTTCGGAATCATTATATGTATACTTTTATACATAAAATATATTTATTTTTATCATTTTTAATAAAAATAGTGCATACTTTAACATTACATATTATTATTTTGAGTTTTTTTAAGTTGACAAATTCTCATAAAAATTCTTCCGAATTTTTCTAACTTTTCGAATTAATTATAATTTTTAAATGTTGAAGTTTAGAGCGAACTCAAATTTTTGTTCCTTAAATATATGTGACACGACTCATTTATGACACAATAACACAAATTGCCACCCCAAGATAAAACCCAAGGGCATAATGGTTTTACCATAAAATTCTATTAAAAAAAATTAGGACCTAATTGAGGAGGAGATCCAATTAGTGTGTGGCCAAGTCTATGAAGATGGTATTGTAAACAAAATTATGAATGAAACCTACAAAGTCCTCATTCCAAAAAAGCTTGACGTTGGAGATTTATACCCATCAGTCTTACCACCATGATGTATAGAGTTATTGCCAAAATCCTAGCCAATGGGCTTAAAGGGATCCTTGAGCAAACAGTTGATGAAACTCATATGGCTTTCATGAAGGGTAGACAAATTACTGTAGCCATCCTAGCTACTACTGAGGTAGTGGAACATTGAAGGGTTTCAAAGAAGAATGGACTTATAATAAAGGTGGATTTTGCAAAAATCTTCGATTCGGTAACATGATCTTTTTTGGATGAGGTTCTAGAAATGAAAGGTTTTGGGAGTAGATGTTGGAAACGGATAAAGAGTTGTTTGACTTCAGTTAATTACTCTATCATCATATATGGGAGACCTACGGGTAAGATTGTAGGAAATAGGGGGTTAAGACAAAGGGATCCCCTTTCTCCTTTCCTTTACACATTGGTGGCTGATGTTTTGAATAGCCTTATCAAGAAGGCTATTCACAAATAGGTGATCAAAGGGTTAATGGTGGGAAATAACAAAATGATAAAGAGTTGTTTGTCTTCTCTTTATGGACATTGTAGCAAATAACTGGAAAGCTACCATGCAGATTTTGAAGATTTTTTGTAGGCTCTCTAGGCTAGACATAAACCTAGAAAAAACTCAGATTGTTGGGATCAACATGTTGAATGGGCAGGTAGAAAATGTTGCTAGAGAATTGGAAGTCTCCATAGGAATGCAAACTTCGAAGTATTTAGGATTACTTTTACAAGGAAATTCAAATACGCATGCTTTATGGGATGATATGATCCAGTCAGTTAAGAGGAAAGTTGAGGTTGGAGAAAAAGCTATTTATCAAGAGGAAGGAGATTGTTGTTGCAAAAGATAGTTCTTAAGGCCATTTCGACCTACTTTTCTATTAGTTTTCAAAATCACTAAGAGCATAGCGCTAAGGTGATCGAAAAGACAATGAGGGATTTTCTTTGGAAGAAGGAGGAGGACAGAAGCATGGGCAATCTAGTCAAATGGGAATAGGTTAGGAGAAGTTTATATCAAGGAGGTTTGTGGGTTAGTAACATTGAGGCTAGGAATATAGCCTTAGTTGGAACATGGTAGTGGACGTTTAACAAAGTAAAAGAAATTTGTTAAAGAAAGTCACCAAAAGTATTCATGGAGGAACAGATGAGTCATACAGAATAGGATTAGACTCTAAGCACACTTAGAGAGGTCCATGGAAGTTCATTCACTCACATGGGAATAGATTCAAAGAACATTTAGCTTGGAAGGTCGAAAATGGGGAAGAAATAAGATTTTGGGAAGATGAGTGGTGTGGCAGCACTACTCTTCAAGAACAATTTCCTAGGATATTCAGGTTATCCAGGTTACACAACGACAAGATTAAGGCTTTCAAAGGAGGGAGTCGAGGGACTAATAGGAAGAGTGAGGGGTGGGACCTAAAGTTAATAAGGAATTTAAATGAAGAAGAAGATGAGGTAATGGTTCTACTTCAAATCCTTGAAGAAATTAGATTGCAGAAAAATCCAGATAAAATGAGATGGCTTGGTACGTTCTCTAGGGATTTTTTTAGTTGAATCTTTCCAAAAAATCATTTTGGGAGTCAATAGAGAAAAAAGAAGTGGATGGTAAAACAAAACTGAATTCAAATGGCAAGCCAAAGTTCCAGTTAAGGCAAAGATTTTAGGGTGGCTCGTCTTGCATCAAAAACTCAATACAGCAAACATGGTGCAAAAGAAGAATCCTTTTCGATTCTCCAAGCTTTGTAATATCAAGGGTTATAGCTACGGACAATGGGTTAGAAGTTCGCATAATATTCTCCAAGCTTTGTAATTTTAAAACATTTGGCTTTGACGTAATTGGTTAGGTTGGGCTTCTGGTTTTGTTGTAAGTGTCTAGGTTCTCATTCACATGTAAGGAAACTTCTCATCTCCATTAAAAAAAAAATATGAAAAAAGAATATACAATAAAGAGACAATACTCGAAACTCACACCAACTTCTCATCTCCATTTTGAACATTAATGAATTATGTTTCCTTTTCATTAAAAAAAAAAAGGCTCGAATCTAAGGGAGTATGTGATTTCGAATCAGTGGGATAGAATTGTGTGGATTAATGAGAAATCCGATGAATTCTTCTCAAAATCTTTTCTAGCTCATTTGTTGGGTGATCCAATCTTTCCGCCCTCTTCAACTTTAAAGGAGATTTGGAAGGCTCCAGTTTCATCCAAAGTGAAGTTTCTTGCTTGAGTGGTAGTCATCAGAAAAGTTAACACGGGAGATATGATTTTGAAAAAGTTCCCGTCGCATTACTTGTTCCCCTTCTGTTGTTTTCTTTGCAAGCAAGGGTAAGAGTCCGTAGATCATTTGTTCTTCGAATGTCCCTTTGTATATAGCGTGCGGGATCAATGGAGAAGGCATTTTCCCATCTTTTCTGAATTTGTTGATCCAAATCCTTCGTCTTATGTGTGCCCATTTTTGGAGGTTGTCACCATAAGATGGAGGGCCCACGGGGTAGTGGCTAGTTTGGCGGTGGTTTGGGGCTTATGAAAGGAGCGGAATGCTAGAATTTTTTAAGATAAGGCTTTTTTCTTGAGCGATATTTGACAAGAATCTCATTCTTTAGCATCCTTTTGGATTAATAATTGTTCGTTGTCAATGGGTTATTCCATATCGAATTGGCTAAGAGGGTGGGGTAATATTTTGTAAGTGAGGAGAGGTGGTGGCGTGGGGGGTGGTTATGGGTGGTAGTCAGGGTGTCGTCTCATGGATGCAATTATCTTTGCTATCTTTTTTATCAATGGAATGCGTTTCTTTTAAAGAAAAAAGTTGACTGAGTATTTTCTTTTTTTTTTTTGTAAAAGAAACATTAATTTCCATTGAATGATAAAGAATTACATCAAAATGTCTGAGTATATCAAGTTACACTTTCCAAATTGCATGAAATGGCCACTTTCCCCAATCGACTCAATCAAAAGCCAACTCTAAGACGATTGAAGATATCATGTTAGACTTTCCAAATTAATTTATATTTTAAAAATCTCCACTCTTTTGTATTGAAAGCTATATCTAATTTTCTAGCTAAGTAATCTCTTGTACTCCTAAATTGATAATAGTGTTTCTTCTTAGGAAAACTAAATAGCAAAAGAGAAATCACTATGTAAACTGTGTAAACATTCCCAATGAATTATGAAATTTAAGTGAATACATTCTTCATTGAAGTCAAAGAATACTCTAATCTGTATGTGGACTTGAGAGAGATCAATTGGGGCATTGACAGCGAAGATTGGAGGCCTATCTCTCTTGAACATCGTAGTCGGTTACAAATCCCTTTTTGAGAAGACGAGGCCAAAGAAGCAATTTCATGAGCGAAGGGGATAAGGCCCCGAATCTGGATGGCTTTTCCATGCTCTTCAACCAAAAGAATAGGGATCTTTTGAAGGAAAAAACAATGGAAGTCATGAAGGACTTCCATGAGCAGAGTCTCATCAATAAATGCACCAGTGAGCCTCACATCCAACTCATCTCAAAGAAGAGCCACTCCACCAAAGTGGAAGATTTTCGTCCCATTAGCCTTATATCTAGAGCATATCAGATCATCTCGAAGGTCTCAATGGGCAAATCGAAGGAGGTTGCTGAAACACAGTTGGGTTTTGCTAAGAACAGACATATTTTTTATGCCATCTTAAATGCCAATGAGCCAATGCAGGATTGTCGAACTAGCAATCAAGAAGGGTTGGTAATCAAAATCAACTTCTCCAAAGCATGTGATTCCATTTGTCAGAAATCCCTTCTGCATGTCATGAGATGTAAAGGCTTTGGAGAGAAATGGTATAAGTGGATCAATTGCTTGATAATTATCAATGGAAGACCACGGGATAAAATTGAAGGAGATCCTTTATCCCCAATCCTCTAAATCTTGGTGGTAGATACTCTCCATGGCATCATGATGAAGCCTAGAGATCACAGTCTCAAAGGTTTTGAAGCAGGAAGGATTTAGATCCATCTTACACACCACCTTTATGCAAATGATTATCTTTTTTTCCCTAAAGAATGAAGACGATAGTAGGAAAATGCTTACCCACGTTCTTGACAGCTTCTCCCTAATTTATGGCCTCAAAATTAATTTTGAGAAGAGCCAAATCATAGGAATAAACATCCAGGATGATAAGTTGCAGCAATCAACTAAGAAAATGAACATCCCTAGAAGTGAGTGGTCAATTAACTACCTCAGAGTCCCCTTATGAGGAAACCCTAAGAAATAATCATTTTGGAACACTATAATTCAAACAGTCAAAAGAAGGATTGAAAGGTGTAAAGGGAGTTATTTGTCTAGCCAGTCTAAGAAGCGCTCTTCGTGTACTATATGTTCATTTTCAAAGTACCTACAGCAATAGCCAATGAAATAGAGAAAAGGGTGAGGAGTTTCTTTTGGAAGGTTGAAAACAAAGACAGACCCCATATGGTGGTGAAATGGAAATAGGAAGCAATGCCTCAGACAGGTATATGTAATATGAGGAATTATAATATAGCTCTGGCAGCCAAGTGATTATGGAGGTTTTAGAACGAGAAAGACTCCATTTGGTGGAAGATTATTTCCAGTATACATGACACCTCTACAAATGTTATGATTGCAGGTTTTTGAATCCTAGAGTAAGTGGTTGCTCCCCTTGGAGGTTCATCCATTCAATTGACCCCATTTTCCTTGAACAAGTTAGATGGACAATAAGAAATGGGCTCAGTCTTAGATTTTGGGAGGATATTTGGTGTGGAACCAAACCTCTCTCTGAATCTTTCCCAAGACTATTCAAGATTTTAGTGATGGAGTCAGCTTCCATTTCTGATCTGTGAATTACAGATAATGAAGATGCCAACCATTCTTGGTTATGGAATCTCAAATTTAGAAGAAACCTCAAAGATGAAGAAATTGAAGACATGATCGGCTTGCTGTAGGTGTTGGAAGGGGTTCAACTCACCCACCAAGAAGACAGTTAGATATTGATTAGAGATAAAACATGGCACTTCACAATCAAAACCTGCTACTCTCTCCTCAATTCTACCAGCGAAACTCACCTGAACACAAACATGAACATAATAAAAGCCCTCTAAAGGCTAAAATATTGGCATCTCTTGAGGCTCTCAATTGTGCTAGTGAGATTCAAAGAGAACTCCCTAATTTCTCTCTTTCTCCTTCTTGGAGTTGTTTGTGTAGAAGTGCTGAAGAAGACATCCAACAGTTGTTTTGGAGGTATGATGTTTTGAAGATGGTTTGGCCTAGGTGGCAAGAGAGCCTTCCTGTGCTAGTTATGGCTTCAGATATTGGCTTTTTGACTTCTCTGACTACTAGCCCTATCAAGCTGAAGAACTATTGCTATCATCCATTTTGCCATTTGGTTTGTGTTTGGAAAGCAAGAAATAGATGCATTTTCAAAAACTATATAGTAGCTGAAAGATCTATTATGTTATATTTTTTTTATGAGTGTCTTCTTGTAAATTGGGTTTTGGGTATTCCCTTGGAGAATGGGTGAAGCAATGGCCCAATACATTGCATTCCTTGAAGCAAGTTTCGTATGCTTTGCTGGATAGCTCATCCAATCTTCTAATATAAGTTCTATGTCTCTTTTCAAACCAAAAAAAAAAAAATCAGATAAATTTTGATGCCAATAGACATTCTTCCATTGTTATAATGCTTCAAGGCTACAATGGAACTTTGGGGACATGACAAATAGAACAATAATTGTAACATGTGATGCAGAAAGCTTTGAACAAGATCATTCGGATATCTATTTGAAAAGCACATACATTAGGGAAGGCATCGAGTTTTAAAAAAACAGAAGAAGAAGAAGAAGAAGAAGAAAACACATATGCTCCTAATTCAAAAGGTACCCTTAACAAAACCTTCATTGAGTATATTTATTCTACATGGAAGTGTAATAAATTCTTCAACTATTATTCCTTTGAATTATATAATGGTAATTAAAGACCAATCATCTAATTTATCATCAACTATATATATATATATA
>JAJIYU010021465.1:0-10032 GCA_030144865.1 Tinospora cordifolia | reverse complement strand
GGATATTACTACAAGCGATCTCGTATACTTGCGGGTTCGCTAACACTATCGAACTAATTTTGCTTATATGGGTTCTAATCCATCTTCTTCTGGACAGAATAGTTCAAGCAAAGTGTTCCTTGCTGCACCCAGTATTGTGATAGATCAATTTTGGCTACTGGATAGTGGAACATCTCACCATATTGCAACTAATTCTAATAATCTCAGTGTTCTGCTTTTGAGTTTGAAAGTACCTCCTCACTTATAGTTGGAAATGGTTCAAATCTTCATCTATTATACACAAGTCAGTCTTATCTGTCTACGAAAGATTCCTCTCTTTGTTTGAACAATGTTTTCTGTGCTCCTGCTCTCACAAAAGACCTTCTAAGTATTTCAAAGCACATTGCCGATAATAATGTGTTTGTTGAATTTTGTTCAAACTATTGGTGCATCAAGGACAATGGTTCCAATCAAGTGCTATTTAAAGGTTTTGTTGAAGATGGTTTATACAAACTTAGGTCATTCGAGTTCCCGATCTCATCTTGTTTGTCAACTGCCTCTGCTAATGCGGTATCAACAACAACTAATTCTTTTATCCACAATGTGGCACAGACAATTGGGTCATTCATCGTCTACTACTTTGTTAAGAGTCTTATCTTTGTACAGTCACAAGATTTCAAGGAATAATATTGTAGATTTTTGCAATGCTTGTCAACTAGGGAAATCTCATTTTCGTTTTTATCCACGTTCTGGAAGTCATGCTGATTTTTTTCTTGATCTGATACATACAGATTTTTGGGGACCTGCACCAGTACTCTCACATGCTGGTCTCAAGTATTCTTTCATGATGATCATACTAGATTCAAACAAATCTATCCACTTAAGGCGAAATTGGAGGCGTTTAATGCATTTTTGATGTTTAAATCATTGGTAGAGAATAGATTCTCAAGAACAATTAAAATTTTGTGGTATGATTTTAGAGGAGAATTCAAAGTTTTTTCTTCATTCTTGGCATCTAATGGGATTGAGTTTCAACATTGTTGTCCCCACGAACATCAACCGAATGGCAAAGTAGAACGAAAACATAGACACATTACTAAAGTGGCCCTAACTCTTCTTGCTTAAGCTTCGTTGCCTATAAAATTTTGGAGGGAGGCTGTCAGCACCTTTGTTATCTCATCAATATGTTGCCTATGCCTATTCTCGGTAATGTCTCCTTTTCAGAAATGTTATGGTAAATTTCCTAACTATAAACATCTTCGTGTGTTTGGTTGTTCTTGTTTTCCTTGTATTCGTCCATATCAAAAATCCAAATTTCAATTTCATTCTATTAAGTGTATTTTCCTTGGATATAGTAGCAAACACAAAGGCTATATTTGCTTGAGTAAGTATGGGAAAACGTATATTTCAGATAGTGTTGTTTTTAATGAATTACATTTTCCATCTAAGTCCTTTTTCAGTCTGTCATCATCCACGCCATCATCTTCAGTTCACTTTTCTGTTATCAGTCTTTTTATGTGTAATTCACAAACTTAGAATTCAATATTTGATTTTGCATCTCAGTCTGTTTTTGTTGATAATTTTTCTCCTACTTCCCCTTCTTCCCCTGTTACACATTCTTTACCTGCTACACATTCTTCCCTTGCTGCACTACTTTATCTACTACTACACTTGTTTCACATTTTCCAGTTTCTACTATTGCACCTTTGCATCAGTCCTCTTCAGCTAATCACAATCCATTTACTACTCCTAATTATTCCTCTCTTAATATTATGGAACCTATGATGCTCTATCATCCTATGATTACTAGGTTTAAGAATGGCATTTTTAAACCAAGAGTATTCAATGTTCTTAGTTCCCTTACAAAACCTCAATCTGTTAAACAAGCATTATCATGTTCCAAGTGAAAGAATGCTGTGTGAGGAGATTAATGCTTTAACTACAAGAAATCGCACCTACAACAACATGCAACGTTTTTTGTTATACCCATATGACAATGTTCATGGTGATGTTGTCGATCAGGGTGTTGTTAAACGATTGACTACTTTTAACAACGGTCACGAGCTTGTTGTTGTAAAGCATTGTGTATCAGTTTGACAATGAGGTTATGACAACGTTCGCCCGTTGTTAAATGATTAATTCTTTTAACACATATTCGACAACGATCACAATGTCTGTTGTTGTAGAGATGCTATAACAACAGGCGCACGTTATGAAAAACCTAACCTTTAACAACGATCACGTGCGTGTTGTAGTAATGAGTTGTGTATCGTTCGAAAGCTAAGGTTACAACAATGTTCGGACGTTGTTAAATGCTTCGATCTTTTAACACATATTTGACAACGGTCATAATGCCTATTGTTGTAGATGTGTTATAACAACGGGCGAACGTTGTGGAAAACCTTAGCCTTTTAACCTTTCAATAACAATCGTCTCCACGTTGTTATATCATGTATCTTACAACGAAAACTGAACGTTGTCATATATTTCAATTTTTTTTAATGGTAAAATTATTTTAATACAATATACATTGCATATATTTTTACCTGTATCAAATTCATAGTATTAAATAAACATTATTAAACATTTGTCCTATCATTTCAAACGGTTCATTTAGTATCACTTAAGAATAAAAAATTTCATAATGCCAAATATATATATACAATCCATCAAAAAGTGTAATATAATTATTATTACACTACTTATCGTTATTAATTAATCCTAATAAACAAAAATAAAAAAGTTCTTAAGTAAAAATTCTTCTTGAAGGATCATCATGTCTCATCTTGATACACAATCAAAGCATATAAACTCAAGTTCTCCATTATTCCAATTTTTATATATATACCTATATCAAAAAACAAATGAAGTTATTTGGATTAATTTTTTTTAAACAAATAAGAATAAGAGCTAAAGAGCAACTGTAATAGTTCAAACAACTCAATATATATCCAACAAAGGCATATAAGAACAAAACAAAAAAAGATACTATGTATAGTTTTACATGATTCATAGACCACTTAGCTTCATTAGGGGATTGGGCACCCAGACCTAGTTATATATTAATTTTTCTTAAAATTAAAGCATATATATATACGTGAAAGCTAGAAATGAAATTTCACATTGTTTATTATTCTTAAACCAAAAGCTATAATAGTAATCAACATTGTTTATTTTAAACCAAAAGCTATAATATTAGTCATCAACAAACATTATAAATCATGAATGCGAAAAAGTAGATACCTTATATGAAAGAAAAAGAATAGTAGCTCCGAGGAAAAGAATATTAATTGAAAAGCGAATACTTACTTCACCCACTTCTAAAGTCTTCTTTTTTGTCATGGTGGCTATAGAAGATATAATATGCCTGTTGATACAAAATGAAAAGGAATTAACTAATTACTTTAGATGCAATAAATAACTATCATATCACAAAATTCAATTAAGAAAAACGAATAATGAGTTATAGTATAGAACTTAATGCTTACATTATTCACAAAATAGTGCCATTTAGGTCAATTCTAAGACAGTGTTCCATGTTTCCATCTCCAAATGTTGACATGTTCATAGGCTCATGTGTCAATTTTATACTTTCCTCATATGCTTGTAACTCATGAAAACTTCTTGGAAGAGCTCTCAAAATGACATACCAGTTAGATGTTTCATTTTCTCTAGAATATAAAACTTGCCTTGCTTGTGATGCAAGAATAAATGGATCCTTATCAAATTGAGATTGCCCCTCATGAAGATTGACTAATGTAAATCCTTCTTCTTTCTTGACACCGTTGACAATATTAACCCAATCACATTTAAAAATAGGCACATGAAATGTATGATAATCAAGAATTATGATATCTCTTAAGACTCCATAATAAGTGACCTCTCCAGATTGTTGTGATTGATCTTTTGCATTAGACCTACAAAGAGTTGTTGCTTCAACTGAAACACCACTATTTTGTTGAGATTTCTGTGCATCGTTTATATGAAAATGGAGACCGTTTATTACATATCCCTGACACGATAATACTTGCTCCCTAGGCCCCAGTGGGAGGCATGTTAGCTTACTAGAAACATTGTTATGTCCAGCAAGCTCCTTAATCTGATCATATAGCAAAAAGAATATAATGAGTACTACTTTGCTAAGATAAATGGAAATGCATGTTGAAAAATGCTTGTTTACCTTATCACGAATCCATCTATTAAATTCATCCATGTGTTTTTTATACAACAAATATTCATTCCTTAATAATCTTCTATCTAAATGTCGCAGTTCATTCAAGTGCATTCTAATAAACAATATAAAGTTAGCTCCAACTTGAACAAAACACTCAAATATTCATAATTTATGATATGAATTATAAGAACAATATACTTATTCTATGTAAGGTTGAACTTCTAAACTATTTAATAAAACATAATGGTGAGCAATATCCAAGATATTAGACGGAAACACAACTTTCTTTTTACTAAGAATTGGGTAGCCCTCCAATTCTATTTCATTTTCTTCATCTTCATTGCGTGTCGATTGAATCCCCATCTCAAGTGCTTTCTCTATATATTTGCTACAAAATATGGTACACTCATTGGCAAGATATCGTTCAGCTATACAACCCTTTGGTCGTGCACGATTCGCGTAGATATATAAAACACCTTCATTGGGTACACTCATTGGGTGGCCTTTTAGCACTTTCATGAATCTAAAACACTACAAAGATTAGTACATTCAATTATTTGGCGAGCAATATACTAAGATACATATATAATAAAGTAGCTAAACACATTAAAGTGATACGTATTCTACCTCTCAGATGGATACATCCACCGATATTGGATTGGTCCACCCAAAGAAGCTTCTCGTCCCAAGTGAATTGTTAAGTGATCCATAATATCAAAAAAAATGGAAGAAAGAACCTTTAAAAAATACACAAAGATTCGGGTATTGAATCATCCAAGTCCAATAATAAATTTCGATCAACGATCCTATCACAAAGTACATTAAAAAATCTACAAGGTCGTGAAATTGCATATCTTGGACCATTTGGTAGAACTCCTCTCAAAGCAACAGACAAAATTTGTTGCATTAATAAATAACAATCATGTGACTTCAATCCAAGTATCTTACATTCTTTAATCAACACACAATTTCCAATGTTAGACCAATAACCATCAGGTAACTTCAAATTTGCTAATCTTCTGCAAAAATTTGTTTCTCTTCTTTTGTAAGACTGTGCATTACGGTAGGTAAATATAATCGATCTCCTCGCTTCTCAATATGTAACGCAGTCCTAATATTCATGCATTCCAAATCTCTATGAGCATTGGATCCATCTTTTGATTTGCCTTTCACGTCCATAAGTGTGTGAATAATACTCTCGCATATATTCTTTTCAATGTGCATCACATCCAAATTATGACGTAAAAACAAGTTCTGCATAAATTTGACTTAATTACTTCATATGTTATGAAATAGAATGAATCCATATTATGTTTCACAAAACAAATGAATTTAGAGTACAGTGACACAAATTTGTATGCATACCGTCCAATATGGCAATTCAAAGAAAATTGACTTCTTCTTCCATGTATGTTCCTCCTCTTTTGTCTTTTTCTTCCTTTTTTTTACACTTTCCCCAGTCATTTACAATATTTTCTAGCTCTGTAAGAATCGCTTCACTTGTAAACCACTTTGGTTTTCCTCGTAGCTCTCCTTTACCATTAAACCAAGCTCTTTCTTTTTCGGTATGGATGGCCATGAACTAAAAATCTTCTATGACCCATGTATGAGAATTTTCGACTATAACACAACCATTCAGAGCAAGTATCCAAGCGACAAATAGGACATGCATATCTTCCTTTTGTTGACACCTAGACATATTTGCATAAGCAGGAAAATCATTTACAATCCACATTAAGTTTGCTCTTAAGTTGAATTTTGATTTTGTAAATGCATCGTACATGTCAACTCCATTTGTCCATAACAATTTCAAATCATCTATCAAAGGTACTAAGTAAATATCTATATCATTTCTTGGTTGTTTCGGCCCAGGAATGAGTAATGTCAACATTAAATTATCATTTAACATGCACAACCATAGAAGAAAGTTATATGTAACTAATATTACTGGCTAGCAACGGTACCTTTAACTAAGGTCTTGAAAAGGATTAAAACCATCTATAGCCAAACCAAATCTAATATTTCTAGGATCTAATGCAAAAGATTTATCATTATCATTTATAATTTTCCATGTAGGTGAATCAATCGGATGCTGCATTTTACCATCTGTACTTTTGTAATTTTGATGCCATGTCAATTGTTTAGCTATTTCAGCCACTCCATACATTCTTCGAAGTCTTGGAATTATTGAAAAATAAAGCAACACTTTCTTAGGGACTTTAGTCTTTTTTTGAGTGTGCTTATATTTCCATCTAGACGAACAACATTTGGGGCATAGATCTGCATCTTGTAGCTCATTTCTAAATAAACAACAATCATTAATATAAGCATGTATCTTCTCATAACCAAGATCAAATGCCTTTAGAAGTCTTTTTGTTGCATATAAAGAACTAGGAAAAGTATGATCAAATGGAAGCAAATCACCAACAATCTTAAGCAATTCAATAAACCCAGTGTCTAATAAGCCATATGAAGCTTTTAACTTGAATAAAACTATTGTTGCTAAAATTTTAGTATGTTCCAAGCAACCGAGATATAAAGGTGTCTCTACCTCTTCAACTAAATGTGTGAGGTCTTCCTTTTCAATTTCATGCTTATTCTGTCTATCATGATCTTTTTGAATATATGTATGATCCTTGTACATTTTGTATGTATCATTCATGGGTATATCTTCAGAGATAGAACCACATGTTTCAAACCCAGAAGCAAAGATTTCGTACCCAGCACAAGCAGATGATTGTGTTGATTCTGCAGCTATTCTACAACGATTCTGCAAATAATGAATGACGATTAACATAAGAAAGACAAATAAATAAGATTGATGAATTGAAATGCACAAAGAAGAAGACCAATCGTTGCAAGTAGATATTTCATTCCCAAATGCAGAAATAGATATTTCGTTCCCAAATACCCAATGAAGAACAACAACAACAAATGAATAATGCACGAAGAAAGATGAAGAGTGAAAATCGAAGAAAGATGAGTATACCCGTGTCAATTTTTTTAGGGCGGGAACTAGTTTTTTTTCCTTTTTATATTTTTTATTGTAGTATAATGTGAAAATAATATATGAATAATGCGAGTATAACAATTGTTCGGTTGTTGATACAAAAATGCAGGCTTAACATATGAATAATGCAGGGATAACATGTGAATAAAATGTGGTACAACATACGAATAACATATGAATAATTATGGAATAATGCCAGTAACATAGTAGAGGTATAACGTGTGCAGATAATTGGATAATGTGTTTATAATGGTATAATGCAAGGATAATAACTGAATAATACGGGTAAAAAATTGTTCAGTTGCTTTAGTAAAAAAAAGTGGGGATAACATGCGAATAATGGAGAGATAACTTGTGAATAAAATTTGGTATAATATATGAATAATCATGAAATAGTGCGAGTAATGGTATAATGCAAGAAAAATATCTGAATAATTCGAGTATAAAAATTGTTCAGTTGTTGATATAAAAATGCGATATAATGTATGAATAACATATGAATAATTATGGAATAATACCAATAACATGGAAGAGGTATAATATACTAACCTATGATTAATGCGTCAATAATGGTATAATGCAAGAATAATATCTGAATAATAACAGTATAAAAATTGTTCGATTGTTGATAAAAAATATAGTATAACGTATGCGTAACATATGAATAATTATAGAATAATGCCAATAACATGGTAGAGGTATAACATACTAACAGATGATTAATACGTTAATAATGGTATAATGCAAGAATAATATTTGAATAATGAGAGTATAAGTATTAGTCGATTGTTGATAAAAAAAAAATATGGTATAACGTACGCATAACATATGAATAATTATAAAATAATGCCAGTAACATGGTAGAGGTATAACATACTAATTGATAATTAATGCGTCAATAATGGTATAATGTAAGAATAATATCTGAACAATGAGAATATAAAAATTGTTTGATTGTTGATAAAAAATTGCGGTATAACGCATGCATAACATATGAATAATTATAGAATAATGCCAGTAACATGGTAGAGGTATAACATATTAACCGATGATTAATGCGTCAATAATGGTATAATGCAAGAATAATATCTGAATAATGCGAGTATAAAAATTGTTTGATTGTTGATATAAAAATATAGTATAACGTATGCATAACATATGAATAATTATAGAATAATGTCAGTAACATATGAATAATTATACAAAGCGACATACAAATATATGAATAATTATTCATATATTTGTATGTCACATTATATATATATATATATATATATATATATATATATATGCATGATATACAATTAACATGGTAGATATAATTATTTATACATATAATTACTATCTATCTATCTCTCTTTCTCTCTCTCTCTCTCTCTCTCTCTCTCTATATATATATATATATACTATATACAATTATTTATATAATTGTTTATATATATAATGTAAGAGAAGCACATGGATACAACAGAAACGGAGGAACAAAAACAGAGGAACAACAAGCACATGTGACATACAAATATCTATCTATCTATCCATCTCTTTCTCTCTCTCTCTCTCTCTATATATATATATATATATATACACACACACACAAATAACATAGCATATATCATTATTTATATGTGTAATTACTTATATAATTGCTTGTATATATAAACATACTAATATATATATAATTGTTATAGATACAATTACTTATATATACATATAATTATTTATGCATGATATACAAATAATGATATATATATATATATATATATATAGATATATATAATTTGCATGTCACATTATTTATATATGTAATCAATTATCTAAATAATTGTACGTATATATATATATACTACATACAATTATTTATATAATTGTTTATATATATAATGTAAGAGAAGCACATGAATACAGTAGAAACAGAAGAACAACAAGCACATGTGATATACAAATATCTATCTATCTATCTATCTATCTATCTATCTATCTCTCTCTCTCTCTCTCTGTATATATATATATATATATATAATATACACGTATAATTATTTATGCATGATATACAAATATTATAGTATATATACATATAATTTGTATGTGACGTTAATTTATTTTATTTGAAATTCAAACAAAATTCGTGGGTGTTACATAATTTTACATATATAAGTTCCTATCGTGCATATATAATTTATTGTATAACACATGTATTATCATGAAATTATTCTCAAATTATACCATTATTCACGCATGTTATACATGAATTATTCTTTTGTTATATTGGCATTATTCAGTCGAAATTAAAGTATATGTATTATAAATATTGTAATCACCCTAAGACTTGTAATACGTCCACGTCAATATGAATTTTTAAAAAATTCAAAATAAATATAAAAATGAGTGAAAAATTATTTTTAATGATCATTATATGATATTTAATCAAGATAAAATTTATTAGAACATTTAGATAGCTAGAAACGTGCGGGGAAAAGTGTTAAAAAATAAGGCATCTTGTTGCCGACCGCGGTCCGTGAATGCGGTCCGTGATGTGAAAAACCCAGAAAAGGTGTAGAACACACTGTGGACCGCGGTCCTTACAAGCCGACCGCGATCATCAGTGGAAATGTGCAAAACCGAGAAAACTAGGTCACATTGGTGACCACGGTCCGTAAAGTGCCGACCGCGGTCTATAAAGGGATGACCAAGGTCCATAAAGTGAAGACCGATGTCCATGAAGAGAAATCTGTCTAAAGATCGAGGTCCGTCTGATGACGACCGCGGTCCGTGTGCGAGTTATATATAGATTTCAAGCGCAGAATTTCTCATTTGCACTGAAATTGCTTGGGATTCGGAGAGGAGCGACGGGAGAGCGATTCAAGGTGAG
>JAJIYU010021464.1:0-10033 GCA_030144865.1 Tinospora cordifolia | reverse complement strand
TGGGTAGTTTTATTTCTAGTAAAAATACACCCTAGTTTTGGGTCACATAATAAATTCTCACCTTTATCGGAAACTACACTAGAAAATTATAATTCATAACCTGCATAGCAATTTTGAATTGAAAAAGAGGTAAAAATAATTTATCCAAAATATCAGATCCTTGAGAACAGCAACTTTTCTTTTCCTCTTTTCTTTCCCTTTTTCTTCTCTTTTTCTTCTTCTTCCTTTTCTTTCTTTTCTTTTCTCTTTTTTTTTTTCTCTTTTCTCTCTTGAATTTTGATTCCTTTCCCGGATAAGTGAATGAGAGCATGAATGAATGAGGAGATGAAGGCTATTTATAGCTTTTTGTTTTGGGGTGGGTCCCACCAACCAAAAGTCAAAAAAAAATTCTCTTCCTTATCTTCTTCATGACTCATCTAATTATCCTCAATTTTATTTTATTTTATTATTAATTTTTTATTTTTCCCTTATCCTACTAGCTCACCATTATCTTTATTCAATTTTTTTCATTATATATATATATATATATGTTTGTATATTTTCATATATGTATGCAAGAATTGATATATTATATTAATTCATTTCATTCATTTTTTTTAACTTAGCTCCCATTAAATAATTATTATTATTAGTTTTTTTATTTTATTTCTCATTAATACATACATTAATTAATACCATTGCCGTAAAAATCACTTATTTTCATTTAATGCACACATTAATTTATATAATTCTCATAAAATCATGCATTTTCATTCATTAATTTATACATGAAAATACATGTTGAACCCGTCGACTCAATGTCCAAAAATATGGGTTGTTACAATCTCCCCTTCTTAGAACAAATTTTGTCCTTGAAAGTTATTAAGATAACAAAAGATCAAAAAATGACTCTCATAGTCACAAGGAAGTGATGCGCCATGTAGTCTTATTGCTCCTAGGTGTCTTACTTGGCACCATGAAATTGCCAATGCACACGTACCATCAATATCTCCTTGTTGCGCAATTTCTTCATGGTTCGATAATGATAGCTACCAGAGCCTCCTCGTATGTACAATCCTCTTGCAACTCAACATGCATCCAATTAATGACGTGCCATGGGTCGAAGTAGTACTTCCTCAACATTGACACATTAAACACATTGTGTACTCCCACTAGTTGAAGCGGTGTTGCCAATTGATAAGCAATAGGACCTATCCTCTCGAAGATCTCAAAGGTCTAATATATCTCAGAGCGAGTTTTCCTGAAATACCAAAACGATTCTGCCCCTTTCAAAGAGAAATCCAAAGGAGTACATGATAACATCAAACTCAAGGATCTTCCTCTAGTTATTTGCATAACTCTTCTTTTAATCCTGAGCTACATTTATGTTATGATGAATCTATGGATTTTTTCATTTTGCTCCTATACAAAAGTAAGGCCAAAACCTGTTATGTCACCAACCTCAGCCCAACAAGCTGGTGATCGACAAGGTCGACCATATTAGGCCTCAAACGGTGCCACGTCAATACTCACCTAGTAACTATTATTATATGTGAACTCACACAACGCCAAATGATACTCCCAGCTACCAAAAAATCAAGGACACATGCATGAAGCATATCCTCCAAAACTTGTTTCACTTTCTTGGACTAACCATCAGTTTATGGATGGAAGGTTGTGTTCAAGTTTACTTTAGTCCCCAACTGACTCTACTAGCTCTACTAAAAATGGGACATAAACTGAGCGTCTCTATCAAACACAATATACACTAGGACCCCACGTAAACTCACAATCTCGTGGATATACAATCGACCCAACCTCTAAATCAAATCTACAATATGAATTGGGAGGAAATGAGCAGACTTAGTCAGTCTGTCCACGATGACCCCAATAGTATCATGTCTCCGTTGAGTCTAGGGTAACCCCATCACAATGTCCATGGTAACTTGCTCCCATCAGGAATAGCCAAGGGTTGTGATAAACCACTGGTTCTCTGGTACTCAGCCTTAATCAACTGGCACATGTCACATCTCTACACGAAGGCCGCAATATCTCGCTTCATCGCCGACCACCAATAAGTACGTCGAGCATTATGATACATCCTATTAGTGCCTAGATGAATGGTATACCTCAAGCGGTGCAGCTCTGCTAGCACTCCCTATCTCAAGCGAGATCAGATGGTACGCTCAATCATCCCCTGAACCTCAGCGCACCATCACTGTCAATCGACTACTTCACCCTAGAAGTGTCGTCTCCACACTCCCAATAAGTCACATAATCAACGTCATAAGGCTGCACCTCTATGATCCCAGCAAGTAGCACCAGTTGGGCTCTCATCTGTGCATTGATTCTGGTATCAATTGAAGCCTCATGGATACTCATCACTATCACACAATCAATCATCCTCCACTTTTGAGACAAATGTCTAGGCACACAAGCAGCCTCGAATCGTACTCTACTTAGCATAAACCACTACATTAGCTTTCCTAGTATGGTACTCAATGGTAAAGTCATAATCCTTAAGTAGCTTCATCCATCTCCTTTGCTTTATGTTCAAATCTTTCTGAGAAAACAAATACTTGATGTTCTTATGATCAAAATAAAGCATAAAATGCTCACCATACAGATAGTGTGGCCAAATCTTGAGCCTAAACACCACTATTACTAGCTCTAAATCATTGACAGGATAATTTTTCTCGTGCGCCTTCAACTGTGACGAGGCATAAGAAATTACCCGGTCTCCCTGCATCAACACACACCCAAGGTTGTCCCATATGCATGTGTATAAATCACCAACTCATGGCCTGGTTCAGGTAGCACAACTATTGCGTAGATGTCAAATGACGCTTCAACTCAGAAAGGCATCCTTACACTTATTCGTTTATACAAAGGCCACGTCCTTCTTGTTAAGTTTCGTCATAGGTGGTAGAGCAATCCTTGAGAAATTCTGTACAAATCTACAATAATATCTGCCAAACCAAGAAAACTACGGATCTCCATCACTGTGGTAGGTCTCACCCAATTAATAATAGTTTCAACCTTAGCCGGATCAACAAAAATACCCCACCACATGGCCTAAAAAACGGACCTCTATCAACCAAAACTCGCACTTGCTAAACTTAGCATATAAACAGTAGTCTCGAAGAGTCTACAATGCGATCCTCAAATGCTCAACATGTTCCTCCCTAGTCTTCGGGTAAATGAGGATATCATCAATAAAGATTATGACAAAGGATCGAGATAGGGACAGAACATTCTCTGCATCAGGTCCATGAACATCGTAGAGGCATTTGTTACACTAAACAGCATAACTAGGAATTCATAGTGCCTATAACGAGCCCGAAAGGCCATCTTTTGTACATTTTTTTTCCTTATCCTTAGCTGATGGTACCCTGATCTTAGATCAATCTTTGTAAACATAGTGGCACTTCTAAGCTGGTCAAACATGTCATCAATGCACAAAAAATGATACTTGTTATTTATTGTCACCTTGTTCAACTGTCGATAGTTGATACACAAATGGAGGCTTGCATGTTTCTTCCTCACAAACAACACTGGGGCACCCCAAGGTGACACACTAGGGATAATAAAACCCTTACTCATCAATTCTTCTAGCTAAACCTTCAATTCCTGCAATTCCTTAGGCGTCATTTGATAAGGAGGGATCGAAATGGGTTGTGTCCCTCAAATAACCTCAATAATGAAATCGATTTCCTACTTAGGAGGCAAGCCAGGTAAATCCTAAGGAAACACATCAGGAAAATCTTTGACAATAGGAATCTCATCAATACTAACTCGTAAGATCCCTCATCTATGGTGGTTAGACCGACTAGAGTATCAATCTATATTGAGTCGCTATTCTGCCTTGGGTTCTCGAATTATTAGAGGTACAACCCTAAAAAATAATAATAGGTTGTCTTGTTATCTAAAATACCACCCTCTTGGCAAAATAGTTGACATGCGCATGATAAGCGGCTAGCCAATCCATCTCGAGTATAACATCAAACTCTAGGAACTCTAAAACCTGAAGGTCGATAATGGTATCCAAATCCCCCAACCTCAGCACGTAACCCTCGCAAATTAGGTTAGGGTAAATGCGTTCTTTGGTTACAATACTCAACATGAGCCAGGTGGGTGCCCTAAGTGGTTTAAGTTCCAATCTATCTATGCCATGTCCAGAGATGAATGATAAAATAGAGCCAACATCAACCAACATATATAAGATAGAATTTAAAATAGAAACAGTACCTTATACTAGAATTGTGGTAGCCTTTGGATCAGGCTGTGTAATTGGCTGTGTTCTCTCTCGATTAACAGTAGTGGTGGGTGCACTAAAAGCTGGAACAAGCATAGGGCAGTCATATCATTTTTGGCCTGGCTGACCATACTAATAACATATAATCTGATGTCCCTGGTTAGCTTGATATGTATGGCCTAACCCATAACCTCTATGTCCTAAATCTCTACCTTTACCTCGACCTCTACATTGAGCCCCATACTAGGTCAATAGTTGTCCCACTGGCTAATATGTATGAACTAGGATGGCAACAATTGGGACTACGGGAGGTGGCTGACTCTGCTCCCCTCTAGACTGTTCCCCCGAATATTTTTTCTTCGTCGGTTATCTACCTGCTCGGGATACACAATGATAATTGCCCTAAGTTAATGACTGAGGTTGTAACTATAGTTGCAGCTGTATTGTGGCACCCTATACTATTTTAACCATTGGGCGCTCATCTCTACCATCTATCTCAAATTGCAGCGCTTACCTTTAAATAGTTTCAAGGGTAGCCTCAGTAGATGTCGATATCGCCTGCTTAATATTGGCCCAAAACCCACGTTGGAAGAATACTGCTCCCTCACTCGGGTTACCCACTAACTTAGGCGCATAAGCCTCCAGTCAAAGAAATTTGTAAGTATATTCAATCACTGACATGTCTTCCTATCGCAGGGTCAAAAACTCAACCCTCTTATACTCCCTCACTATCTCAGGAACATATGCACTTAAGAATAATTCTCGAAAATGGGCCCATGAAGTAATCTACCCCTTTACCATTCGGGTGACCTTCCACCAGATGGTTGCCTCATCTTCAAGCATATGCACAGAAAATAGTACTTGATTCTCCCCTGATAACTTCAATGTCTCAGTGTTCTTCTTAATATTAAGAAGCTAGTTCTCTGTCGCGTCCAAACTTAGACCCTCGTGGAACTCCTTGGGTTTCAGATCCAAAAACCTCTTCAGGAGACGATCATGAGTAGCCTCATCTCCCTATCTCACTAAGCTATCTCTGCGTAATCTATGACCCCTCATCCACTCCGATCTCAAGTACAACTAGTGTAAGAGGTGCTACTAGCTCCGCCCTTTATCTCTGAGCCTCGATCCTATCCAGTCTCTCTCTCAACAAGGCTGTTTGGGCCTGAGTAGCCTTAGTAGATGCCCTAATCATCGCCTAAAGCCTTTGTATGGGATTTTGCTCAAACTGAATCGGAGGTGGTGGTGATGGCACCAGTTCTGGAGTCCTAAGTGGTCTCCCACGTTGAGGAGGCATTGTGGTCTAAATAAAATATTAAACTTCCATCATTTCCAAGGTTAAGCAGACCATAACTTTAAATACTTATAACAAGAAATAACTATATGTTAAGGCAACTATCTTCAAGTGATAGTCTAGGTCAACAACAATTGTTATTCCTTAATTGAAAAACCTTGGGCTCTGATATCAACATTGTCAGGACCCCTTCACCCTAGTTAAGGGGTCCTGACACATACTGACTTCAAGATGGATGTAAATAACATATTGAGACTCAAAGATAAAATTTGTGTGCTAGAGAATGGGCAGAGTATAAAGAACATATTGGATGAATTCCATCAAACTAAGTACATAATGCATCTAGGTGGCAATAAGAGGATAAGACCTTCAGAGTTCCAGACTGGTGATAGAGTGTTTATGAGGATTAGCCCTTAGAAAGGAATCAAGTTATTTGGGCATAAAAGAAAGCTATCACTTAGATTCATCTATCCATTCGAAATATTTAGAAGGATTGTTAATGCGCCTAAGAGTTAGACCTACCAAATAGAATGTCCTCAATTTAGAATGTGTTCCACGTGTCGATGCTGAGAAGATATGAACTAGATCCTTCTCACATAATCCATTGGAAGGAGATTGACATCTAAGATGATGCCACGTATTAAGTAGCGGTTAGAATCCTAAATCGCAAGTTACAACACTTTACAACGAAAGACGTCCCGTTAATCAAAGTTTTTTCGAGGCATCATGGAGTAGAAGAGGCAACATGAAAGTTGGAAAGCGAGCTAAAAAATAAAAACCCAGACCTCTTTACTAGAAATACATGACTAGACAGCATCAGAACAAGCAAATACAAATTTCAAGGATGAAATTTCTTTTAACGGGTAGGTTGTAATACCCAAGAATTTTAATTAAAAATTAAATAAAATAAAATTTGAAGAAACCATGGAAATAGCAATGTAAAATATGTGCAATTACATATATGAAGGGGTAGGTAAACTGGAGCAAAACACAAAAAATTGCATAAAGTTACTCCACTGGTTACCGTGGTAATACATGATTTGCTAAAAAAGCCAGTAAACACACAGTGTTCTGGTTATCGCAATAATAAATTTTACTACCTCTACAATACGTAAAAACTTTCACAAAAATGATTATGTAAAGTTTTCAAATGCGTGGGTTATTACTAAAACCATCACTTATTAATATTCGTGGTAGGAAACAAGCCAAATAGAAAGGGGAAGAGTTTAAGAAAGATTTCTACCAAGGAAATAACACCAAAATTTCTAAATCCAACCAAATTGAACTCTACATAAACCGAGTGTGAGCACCCCATTCTCACTACTCAAGTAAATGCGAATCCCTTCTCTTCTTGCTCTCCCAGCCGTCTTCTTGATACGCTTTCTATAATACCCCAAGAATTTATAAAAAATTTTGAATAATAGTTAAAGTAAATAAACATGATAATAAAATAATGTATATATACATGACAATAATGTATAGATACATATACATAATATATATACACATATATTGGTTAAAAATAAAATAAAATTAATTAATTAATTAAAAATATTATTCAAATTTTATTATTCAATAAAAGATTTAAGATGTTAAATTTTGGGTACACAACACATAAAATAAAATGAGAAATTGGAGAGAAAATGATACAAAATAAGCGAATGAATAAGGAGTGGTGTGACAAGGCACGTGATGTGACAATGCATGAAAAATAATGATATAAAAGTGATAAGGCATGTGATATGAGCAAGTCACATGAACCTTATGGGCAAGCAAGTCACATGAATCATGCGGGCAAGCATATGATGCATGTGGGAAAGTTACACAACTTGCATATGAGCAATTTGGCTAATTATGCCTACAAATACCATCTTTCTCTTCCCCTCAAACCATCTCATCTCATTTTTATCTTCTTCAACTTCTTCTTAGTTCTCTTCTAGTTCAAGAAAAAGAGAGAGTCTCCTTGTTCTCTCCTTGAGTGTAAAGAGGCTTGCAATTTGTTCTTCATAGTGAGTGCATTGATTCTTAACCTTTAAGGTTGAAGGCTTAAAAAAAGTTTGGGATAACACCACAAGGATTAGGAAGGATTTAAGCATCAAAGGTGAAAATATTTTTTGGGTTTTACTTTATTATTTTGATTTAAATAAGGTTTGCATGTGCGACTATGCTTTAAATATTCATGCTCTATTTGAATTAATTGTGTGTCATATCTAGAATACGCATGCTTAAACTACATAGATAATGATGCATAATACATGATGATATGATATATGCTATAACATGCCTATGGTGTTTACCACGCTCACATGTTTAGTTCCTATTTATACCTGATATGAATATCTGATTGATTGGTTTAAAGAAAGATTAACAAAGAATTGAACCACATAGCGGCGCAATATTCCACGAGGGACTATTGTGGGGGTTCTCAAGAATGGAACGATGGGGTTTTCCTTAGTTTACCAAATAGGAACAGTGGGTGAGACCCTAGTTCTCAAATAATGGAGGAGACCTTATATCCATTGGAAGTTGGCACAAATAATTATTTTTCCCTTTCTAGCGATGTGAATGGAGTACATCGAGGTTAACCCTTGAAGTCTTAACGTTAACTTTAAACAAATAACTGCTTGAACCACTTAATTTATGAAAGTGTTTGACTTATTTGTTTTATTTGATTGAAATAATAACTTAAATATTTAAAATGATCCACTTGGTTCTTGCGCTCGCCCCTTTTTCTAACATTTCAGGAAATTGAAGACTGAGGCCACGTGGACTATCTTGTTTTCAAAATTTTCTCTACTATTTAAGTCAAGCATGCTAGCCCTAGTTTCTTTCCTTTGTTAAAGTTTTTTTTTTTGTTTAAATCAGTGTAATAAACTTTAAAGTTTTGTAGCTCTTGATTTATTTTTCCAAACAAATGATAATGATTTATTTGCACATGTGCTTTTATGAAATCTCTATGAGTTAAGTACTCAAGTAGTCTCAAGAATTTGAGACACAAAAAATGATAGAAATAATAGGACACACCAGCCTCTCATGCTGCCCAATGAAAAAAAATATCTAACATACATCCACATGACATGAACGTGCTAGATCATCGTCAGTTCAATCAGATGCATTTTGGGGTCACAAGGGGGAGGTGGGGTGTTACAATTTCATTCCCTAGTCATCCAACACAGAAACCATAGTAGAAAGAAAAAAGAAAACTCAGAATATTGCATAGTAGTGGCAAGAACCTACTTCTGGACATTCTTATGGAACAATCAAAGGACTCAACGGATCAAAAAAAGGTAAAATGACTCAATTTAAGTTTCAATGCATGGTTCATTATCTAGAGTTTGAGGTATTATGATGCCAAGGTCATTAAAGAACAAGGGATGCGAGAAACAGGCAAGAAAGTCCACTTTTCATGTTGATTGCTATTGTATTGATCGTCGTTACCGTGGTGCTGCATTCTTTTTCCTCTGTATTTGGACTTTTCCTCAAATTACCGCAGTAGTGTAATGTATTTTTGACATTTTCCTCTGGTTACCGCGATAATGTGTCTGCACTTCTGTAACTCCCACTAGTTACCGTAGTAGTATAACAGATTTTCCCTAATTTCCACTTGTTACTACGATAGCCTACTATTAGTTGCATTGCATGCTAACTATATACTAGGTATTTTATATATGTTTTGCATGGGTTTAGATAGGACATAGAGTATATTTACTTATAATTAGGTACATAAGCATTTATAGGAGCATTGCATGTAATTGCCTGTTAATTACATATTTAGAGAATTTCAAGATGGTTTTTATACATTTCTATCTGTGATTTAATGCCAAGGAAAGGATCTTAGTGGTTTATGCAGGTTTGGGTTGAATGGAAACAAGTACACTGAAGAAAGACGATGAAAAATGTTCAAATTGATGGATTCCAACTTACTACTGCTTTAAAGTAACCTATTACCACGATAATATGAGCATGAATAGGTAGGGTTGGCAAATTATGACATGACACAATAACTTGACTCAAACACGACACTAAGTTAACTGGTTTGGGTTCAACATAAATGGGTTTGGGTCAAAATGAGTCAAACACAATTAAACAATAAGCAGGTTAACCTATTAAACTCAAAAATAACACGTTCAATATGACTTTGGATAAGTTAAAAGATAAATTATAAATAAGTTAATTTGTTGATAATATAATTTTTAATTATTTTTAAGAATACCTTTTTAAAAACTTAATTTATTTTAATATGTTTTATATTTTATTTAATATTTTTATAAAAACTAATTTTAAAATTTGATAAAAAGTTAAATAGGTTATATACAGGCACACAATTATGATAGGATTAATAAATGGATTGGGTTTGAGTTTGTAAATCTGACACGATTAATAAATAGGTCGAGTTTTGTAATACCCCAAAATTTTTTCAAATAATTAAAGATAAATAAGTTTGAGAAAAATAAATAAAATAAGTTGAATAAATTAATTTTGGGTGCAAATGGTGGGTTGACACATGA
>JAJIYU010021463.1:0-10044 GCA_030144865.1 Tinospora cordifolia | reverse complement strand
ATATATATATATATATATATATATTTTTTTTTTTTTTTCTCAAGCATCAATTTGTTCCAAGTTCCCAATTTCTACCCACCAATCAAAATTTTCATTTCATTCTTTTCCCATATTACTTTAAACTAATGTAGGCTAAAGATTTATTTTTTCTCTTGTTTTCTCCATATTTATATTTATATTTACATCGTTAATCAATTTAAATTTTTTAATAATATTTTGATTTCATTTCTTAACCACCTCCTAAATTTTAATCCATCATTATTTGATTATTTTTCCCCAACCATAGTCCATGCATGGCTTTAAATAAAATAAGGTTTTAACTTGTTTATTCATTTATTTTAATTATTATAAATTTTTTTGCGAACAATACATTATTATTATTATTTTATTTTATTTTCACTCGCGACGTGCATGTGCTCATAAAATTTCAGGGTGTTCCAATCCCCCCCCCCCCCCCCCTTAAATAAAATTTTGTCCTTGAAATTTGAATCAGGTTGGCTAGTGTTGTCAGTCAATCTCCATTTTTCCACTAGCCCATTATGCTTCCACTGTGCTACTCTAATCCTACACAAAAGATCCTTCCACATTCTGCCAGATCCAATTCCTCAGATTCATGAATATAACTAGGTATTTTTCTACCCACATTAGATTCATCGTCTCGCAATGATAAGGGATATCCGTTTGTTGCTCCTTTGAAAACATTCACTAAGAACCAATTAAAGTTTATTCAAGTCTTTTAGATAGATGAGTGATTCCTTAATGTGCGTCCTATTTTTAGTAAAAAGATTGTGAACGTAACTTTTTTTTTGAATTTATACCGAGGAGAACTACGAGTTCACAACCTTTGACGTGGTTTAGTATAAGAATTGTGATATCTTAACCCAGGCATTATAGTCTCCTACCCTCCTATACCCTTTTGCGTTTATCGTGCTAGGGTGACTCTAGGTGCATTGTCTTTAAGTTTTCGCTCTGTTTCAGTTGTCTAAGGGTTTATGATTCTAAATTAGCAGCATTTCGCCTGTTTCTGGGTACATGACTTTACATCTAAATAAATTTATTTTTAAGTTCTTATTTCTTTTTGTTTCTCAACTTCCTTTTTGAATTTCCTAAACATTCTAAAATTAGTTAGAAGATTCTAATAATAAATAAATAATTTAATTCCTTTAAACATTTAAACATTTAATTTGAATTTAGTTCAAGATTATCGAATTTAAATAGATAAAATAAAATAATTTGATTTTAATACCTTTGTTTGAGAATAGTTTTATGGACTTGAATTTAAAGGAAAAGATTTTTTGACAGAAGAAGAATTTAAGTAGTATCTTGATTTTCAACAGACGACGATCCACACGTGAGACAAAACGTAAACGGAGGTCCAATTAAAAATAGGGGTGTTACACTCTAGCATGTTTTTGAGTTACCATATGCAATGAAACCAAATATAAGGTTTCTTTAGTAAAAAAGAAAAAAAACAACAAGAACAACAAAAAAAATTAAATAATAATAATAATAACAACAGAAGAACAACAACAATTACCAAACCCACAAGCAAATATTTCGTACCCAGCACAAGCAGAAATTTCGTTCCCAAATGCCCAAAGAAGAACAACAATAGTTACAAGCAGATGATTGTGTTGATTCTGTAGCTATTCTACAATGATTCTACAAATAATGAATGAAGATTAACAAAAGAAAGACAAGAAAAGAAGATCGATGAATTGAAATGTACAAAGAAGAAAACCAATTGTTACAAGTAGAGATTTCGTTCCCACATGTAGAAGCAGATATTTCGTTCCCAAATACCTAAAGAAGAACAACAATAATAAATGAAGATTAATAGAAGAAAGACAAACAAAGAAGATCGATGAACCGAAATGCATAAAAAAGAAGACCAACCATTACAAGTAGAGATTTCGTTCCCAAATGCAAAAGTAGATATTTTGTTCCCAAATATCCAAAGAAGAAGAACAACAACAAATGAAGATTAACAGAAAAAAGATGAGTAATGAAAGTTGAAGAACTTAAACGCACAAAGAAGAAGATGGAACAATAGTGACTTTAAAGAAGATGATAATTCTCTCGTTATTTTTTAAGGGCGAGAATTGGTTTTTTTTTTCTTTTTATATTTTTTGTGGTATAATGTGAGAATAATATATGAATAATGTGAGTCTAACAATTGTTTGGTTGTTGATACAAATATGTAGGATTAACATGTGAATAATGCAAGGATAACATGTGAATAAAATGCAGTATAACGTATGCATAACACATAAATAATTATGGAATAATGCCAGTAATGGTAGAAGTATAACATACCAACTAATAGATAATGCGTCAATAATGTTATAATGCAAGAATAATAATTGAATAATACAGGTATAAAATTGTTCGGTTACTTTAGTAAAAAAATGTGGGGATAACATGTGAATAATTCAGGGATAATATGTAAATAAAATTCAATATAATGTATGTATAACATATGAATAATCATGAAATAATGCAGATAATGATATAATGTAAGAATAATATTTGAATAATGCGAGTATAAAAATTGTTCGATTATTAATATAAAAATGCAGTATAACATATGCATAACATATGAATAATTATGAAATAATGCCAATAATGGTAGAGGGATAACATACCAACCGATGAATAATGTGTTAATAATGGTATAATACAAGACTAATAACTTAATAATACGGGTATAAAATTGTTCAGTTGCTTTAGTAAAAAATGCGGGGATAACATGTGAATAATACAGGGATAACATGTGAATAAAATTCGGTATAATGTATATATAACATATAAATAATCATGAAATAATGCGAGTAATGATATAATGCAAAAATAATATCTGAATAATGCGATTAAAAAAATTGTTCGATCATTGATATAAAAATGTGATATAATTTATGCATAACATATGAATAGTTATGGAATAATACAAGTAATGGTAGAGGTATAACATACCAACCAATGGATAATGCATCAATAATGGTATAATGCAAGAATAATAACTGAATAATATGAGTATAAAATTGTTCGGTTGCTTTTGATAAAAAATGCGGGGATAGCATATGAATAATGCAAGGATAACATGTGAAAAAAATTCAGTATAACGTATGTATAACTTATGAATAATAATGAAATAATGCGAGTAATGGTAGAATATTGGTATAAAATAGCAAGCGATGGATAATGCATGAATAATGGTATAATGCAACTCATTATTAACCATAACAATAATATATGGTTTATTATTATTATTATTATTATTATTATTGCATAGTTAGTATTATGTAAAACTTTCACATTTTAAACGTATTCTATCATATTTTATTAAAATAAATACACAGATTCTTTTTTTTTTCTGTAATAATGTCAAATGATCTTATTTATTATGTTGTGTCCTTAAATCATCATCTTTTAATCTTTCATGGCGAGAAAATATTTCTCACAAATGCTTTGTTAAAATTTCTCAAATAATTTAATAATATATAATTTAATAGAATCCAATTTAATGCTTTTATATAATAATATTATTATTTCATAAATTGCAAAAATAATAACATTTAACAACAATAACTTTACAGTTGATAATGACATTATTACACAATTATTTTTATTTCAATAAAATAAATAATTTAAAATAAGTAACATAATATAAGAACATTATTTTCAATACATTTAATATATTTATATATGCTATATATAATAGAAAATTTTTTTATTAACACAAATTTGGACTTAAATTTGATTTTTTGACTTTTAGTCCATTTATTTATTAAAAAATTAGCTTTATCATTAAAAATTAGTAATTTATACTTTTAACATTATAGTGTTAACAATTATTTATGCATGATATATAAATAACATGATATATATATATATATATATATGCATGATATACAAATATTATGGTGTATATATATAGATATTTGTATGTCACATTAATTTATTTTATTTGAAATTCATACAAAATTTGTGGGTGTTACATAATTTAACATATATAAGTTCCTATTGTACATATATAATTTATTGTATAACACGTGCATTATTATGAAATTATTCTAACATTGTACCACTATTCATGCCCATTATACATGAATTATTCTTTTATTATACCCGCATTATTCAGTCAAAATTAATATATATATATATATATATATGTGTGTGTGTGTGTGTGTGTGTGTGTGTGTGCGTGTGTGTGTGCACATTATTCGTTTTTTGAATTTTTTTGCTAAACAACCGAATAATTTTTATACTTGATTTAGTTTGATATTATTCTCATATTATACCACTATTCACGCACATTTTTCTGTTATTCAAATATTATGCATGTATTATTCGTTTGTTATACCCGAATTATTCATTCTGAAATACCGTACATATATATATATACTTGCAATTCAGTTTTCGATTCAGTTTTAGTCTACTTTTGTGCCCTAATCTCTCTGTCTTCTTCGATTCAGTTTTCAATTTAGTTATTCATTTACTTGCGATTTTCACTGTTAAAATGGAGAACGAGTGTTCATCCTCTCCCAATAGGACAACCGTAAATGCTAAGAACTAGGTACGTCACAGTCTTCTGAATCTTGTATTCATATTCGTCTGAATGTGATAGTGAATGGTTGTGTGGTCTGTTCAACTTTCTTTGAATTAAGATATTGTTCTCACATTATATACACCTTTTTATTCTATTATTATATACTTTTTAACATATTATTCTGGTATTATACACCTGTAAGAATATCAATATATTGATAAACCTGAAGATAGATACTCAGCTAAGGTTGGGTGCTAGATAGATTGCAGCAACAAACACATAATGCATCATAAGCGCCATGTTTACTGAAATTATATGATATGTATCTATATATGTCATTCTACCTTCCCATCATTCATTATTGATTCTAGCAAGGCATGCATTTTTTTTTTAGAAGAAAATTGTTGATTCTAGTGACTGCAACTGCTTTACATTAAAATGTTATTATGCTTAAATACGAATAATATGTACATGTGTATGATTTGCACTAGTTAATACAAAAAATTAGAAAAATTTTATTAAATGAATAATTTGGGATATTTGGTTAAACTATGATTTTCATGTTTAACTACACTGATATTTGGTTAAACTATGAATAATTTGGGATATTTAGTATATTAATTATTTAATTGGCATACTAAAACTATTATTTTGCAAAGAATACATAAATAATCAGTGCAGTTAAACATGCTACTCATAGTTTAACCAAATATCTCAAATCATTCATTCAATAAAATTTTCCTAATTTTTTATATTAACCAGTGCGAATCATACACATGTACATATTATTCGTATTTAAGCATAATAACATTTCAATGTAAAGCAGTTGCAATTACCAGAATCACCGATGTTCCTCTAAAAAAATTTATGCCTTGCTAGAGTCAATAATGAATGATGGGAAGGTTGAATGACATATATAGATACATATCTTGATGCATCACGTGTTTGTTGTTGCAATCTATCTAGCACTAGTTATACCTTGAATGCTTCATTTGCACACTTCTTGTTTCACCTTCATTATTCATTAGCTACCATATTATATCTATAACATCAGTGAGCAAAATCTCAAAAAGTACCCATCAAAGATGCATGAAGAAATACTTTCGTGATCTACTAGAGTATGAAGGATGGTTGACTGACAGTTGTTTTGTTGATTGGAGATCATGAAAAGCAATTGACAACACTTGATGACAAGAAGAAAATATTAGAATAAGAAATCTATAATTTGCAAGGTTTCAAATTTTTCTATAACTTTAACCATATCTTCATGCACTTTCCCTAAAATGGAGTAAAACTATAAATGAAATAAGTTGATGGTTTGTTCAATGCTTTAGATATTGCAATGTTTTTTTTTCTTATAACATACAGGCTTGTATCCGGCATTTGATTTTTCCAGGTTAGTTTCTATTTTCATTGATTTCGACTTGTTTTAGTAGTTTAATTATTCCATATACAAACATCATGTGTCTTAGAACATCCCCATTGAATGGTTGGATCCTTGGATCTATAGCTTCCTTGGAATTTTCCAAGGTGATTTTTTTTTCTGCCTGAATTTGTAGTCAATCCTTGGTAATTTGAGGGCATTTTTCGAAAATGGATAAGGAAAATGCCAAAGTTGGATCCTTTTATGAGCTATTGACCTTTGTAGATACTAGAAAAAAAAATCTTCTACTGACAATTTATATATATATATACATATATATATATATATATATATATATATATATATACCATGTTATTTGTATATCATGCATAAATATGGACAAAATTAATGTTATCTTGTCCATAGGAGGGCAAGAAGTACAGCGCAATTCTTGAGCTAATAGGCTAACCTCAAGGGAAAGTACAATACTTTAGCTCATATTCTTAATTTTTTAAAATTAATCTAATTAAGTTCAATTTTTTGATATAGATATATGTAAAGCTTGGAACAATGAAGAACTTGAGTTTATATGCTTGGATTGCATATCAAGATGAGACGTGATGATCCTTTAAGAAGAATTCTTGCTTATAGAACTTTTTATTTTTGTTTATTAGGATTAATAACGATAAGTAGTGTAAATAATAATTACACTTTTTGATGGATTGTATATATGTTTGGCACTACGAAATTTTTATTCTTAAGTAATATGAATAATGCGCATATATATACATACATATATATATATATATAATATGTACTTTAATTTTGACTGAATAATGCGGGTACAACAAAAGAAGAATTCATGTATAATGTGCATCAATAGCGGTATAATGTGAGTGTAACGACCCGTATTTTTGGACATTCAGTCGACGGGTTCGACATGTATTTTTCTGTATCAATTAATGAATTATAAATGAGAAATACATGATTATAGAAAAAATACGAAATTTTTGGCAATGTTATTAGTCAATGTGTGTATTAAATGGTAATACATGATTTTTGGTGAAAGCATTAAGTAATAAGTGTATTACTTGAGAAATTAAAATAAATAAATAATGATGAATAAAATGAATTTATGTAATAAAATAATTATTGCATTTACATATGAATACATATATGTATTAATATGCATGAATATATATATATATATAGAGGGGTGTATTTAAATTAAATGAAAAAGTATATGATGATGATGATTATATATGTATATATATATGGATGAAGCAAATAAATGACTAGGTGTATATTTATTTAATTGAGGAATGATTGCTTGGTTGGGAATAGCAATATATATAATTGAATAAATAAAAATGTTGGATAAAAGATTATTGTTGGATAAAGAAAAAAAATTAATTAGAAAAATAAATGATTATCTTGATGACTCATGTGGGGTGGATAATTAAGAAAATAAAATAATAATAATTAAATTAAATCATTATCACATGACTTGGATCAGGATAATGAAGAAAAAAATAATAATAATTAAATGTAGATAAGTTTTGAATTAAGGCAATGTGCTTAGTTGGAAAATAAAATGAATAACAAAAAATGAATTAAAGAGGTGATTATCATGAATGACTTAGATAATGAAAAAAATAAATTAATGAAAATAACTTTATTAAAGAGATCATTATCTAATGACTCGTGGGATAAGTGATAAGTAGGAACATTATCTTGAACATTAATTGGCATGGGACCCACAAAACTTGTGCTTATATATATATATGTGCTCATTCCATTCATTTTCTCATCCACCCCCTCACTTGCTCATCCGGGAATCAAGAGAGAAAGGAAAAGAAGAAAGAAAAGAGAAAGAAGGAAGAGAAAAGAAAGGGAAAAAGAAAAAGAAAAAGAAAAAAAAAAGAAGGAGAAAAAAAGAAGAGGAGTCGCGTGCTTTGGGAATCCGACGTTTCGGGTAAATCATTTTTTACCTCTTTTCAATTCTGAATTATTTTATAAATTGTGAATTTCAATTTTATAGTATAGTTTCAATAAATGTATTAATTTAATGCGCGATCCAAAATTAGGGCATATTTTCTCTAGAAATGAAACTATACAATATATATATATCATTGTGTTCAGATTTACGAGTAGAATGCAAATATATAGATTATTTGTATCCTCGTGGACTATAGAAAATTATATGGTAGTTGGAAGTCGATGCATAGGGGGTATACCCATAAATACTGGAATTTTAGTCGATGGGTATTAAAATGTCCAGAATGAAACTCTGAACTTAATGACACTGAAATTATGATTTTTGGAGGTCAATGGACATATTAAATTCACATTTATGCGATTTGAGGATTAATTAATAAAGATAGAAAATATATATATACGATAAAAATAATGATAAATAATAGAAAAAAAATGTTATATAATATTGTATAACATTATAAAATACTTATTAGGTAAATATATAACATAGGAAATAATATTTATGTATTGACCCGCCAAATTTATAAAAGTGACTGGTTATTGTGTACTAAAGGTGAAACACATGTCGACAATACATATTTTAGTATTTAGAGTCAATATTAAAGGCTTAATTGACCTTGTTAATGACGTTGACCATATCGATTTAACAGGTCGGCGAGGGTTAGGTTTAGATAGAGTTGACTATAGTTGACCAAGTCAAACCTTTGATTGACCAAAGACCATAAAGTTAGAATGTGAGCCAAGTTTTATGTAGATATTAAGAAAGTAAGTTGATCACGCAGGATCAAACATCAGCGGGACGCGACCGGTCACTAGAGGAGCACTGGGAGCTGAGCATCCTTGTGAGTAATGTTTTCTAATTTATCACTTAACTTGTTATTCTATCATAAATGAAATGTTCTTACATATTGAAATGCATTTGCAATATTTAAATGTGATTTAAATGAAAATGTGCACCGAATGTCAAAGTCCGAGTGCGGGTTAGGGTATTGAATGTGGTAGAGCATTGAGGACAAGTGGCTGTCGCATCTGGGGGTGCGGTCGGGCCAAGTCTATCAATTGAGGCTCTCCTAGATTATTTAGTGACCACCTAGCACAAAGTGCCCTAAGAAGGGTTCTGTGGGCCCAGATTAGGGTCGTCACCTATACACCTAACCGTCGGGTTTCTCCAGCTTGAGTGGATTTATGTGTTTTCTGCATTAAAACTGTTTTCAAAATGCAAGGTGCACAACTGTATAGTAGATTTAACATTCATTAACTATTGCATTCATTTGCATTATTATTATTGTGCATTCATACATTGCTTTTCTAGAATACTTGTTCTAAGTTATAAATTAGGTTACATTACTCACTGAGCCGCTGTGGACAAAATTGGTTCACTACTCTAACATTTCAGGTTCTTCATCTGCTAATTAGGGGAAGAAGGTGGTCATTGCGTGAAGCGCACCTCGTTTACTTCAGTTGGTTTCCTCACGTGGTTTACTATTTTGAGAGTTAGTATAATGTATAGGAAGTGAGAAAAATATTGTAGACATTTTGACTTAGGCATTCCGCTACTGTTACATTTAGGATAGTGTATATATAATTAACTTTTGTATAAAAAAAATTCTACTGTACTTATTTGTTCTAGTTGTTTCCGCATTTAATAAGATTACTCTGATAGTGTTATATATATGGTGTGGTGAAGAAGCTTAACAGTGTTTTGGGCGAGCTCAGTTTGGGAATAAGTTTGCCAGAACACTATGCCGGTCGGTTCGTCCTTTTCCCTAGGAAAGGGGTCCCGACAGTGAGAATAATTTCATAATAATGGGGGATAAACGAATAGTGCGCATATATATATATATATATATATATATATATACATAAAAAATGTACCTTATTTATGACTGACTAATGCAAGTATAACAAATAAATAATTCATGTATAATGCATGTGAATAGCGGTAAAATGTGAGCATAATTTCATAATAATGTGGGGACAAATGAATAATGAGCATATATAATTTCGTAAGGTATATTGACCACCTTACATTATCCCACATTTCGCGGGTTATATATACAATTATTCAAGCATTATTTGATCATTATCACTAGATTTTTATACGTGCATTATTCGATCTTTATCCCTACATTAT